>VZRU01015686.1:685-78638 GCA_013398155.1 Pedionomus torquatus | reverse complement strand
ACAGTAATTTCGAGGGTTTTTCTGGGTAGGTGGAGGTAGCTGGAACATCACGTTTTGAACAAAGGTACTGTATAAATGGCATTCTTGTTTGATAGGATATAACAGATAGTATCACAGATGAAAAAGTTGTTTAACTATCTTTTGCCTATACAGAAAAGAGAAGAAATAACAGATTCTCAAATCAGTGGCTTGCTACATCACATTAAATACATAACTTAATAGATACCATTGTTCTGAAATCTTCTGGTGAAAAACATGTCCTTTGCAGGATATTTTGAGTAGTCTTAACNTTTTTTCACAGAAAGGGTTATCAAACATTGGAACAACCTTCCCAGGGAAGTGGTGGAATCGCTGTCCCTGGAGGTATTTAAAAGACAGGTAGACGTGGTGCTGAGGGACATGGTTTAGTGGTGGTTTTGGCAGTGTTAGCTTGATGGTTGGTCTTCGTGATCTTAAAGGTCCCCTCTAACCTAGATGATTCTATGATTCTGTGCCCAAATTGTACATCCTGCAGTAAAATGTTATGTGGAGCTCTGGAGCTCTGTAAATGGCCAACAGAGGGGAACTGTTACCTGCTTTATTACCTAAATATATAGCTTGATCATAAAGGAGAATAGTGACATGAAGTCCAGAACTACATCTCTTGTAAAGCACTAGCATGGCATAGTGAGCAAGAAAAGTTGCTAACAAAATTTCAAGTGATTTATTCAAGGTGTTCTACTTATTGATTAAAATTTTCTCGGGAATATAAAAGATTCTTCTCAGTCTTTTCCTAATGGAATCCAGTTGCGGTAGCAGCTATAAACAGGGTCTCCTTTGCATTTCCTTGTGTTAATTTTCTCCAGTGCATCATTCAAATGATCTTTTGAGCTGATGAGCAGAACTGCTGCTTCTCCCTTTTTACGGGGAGCACTTCTGATGGGCAGCCAAAAGAATGGGTTCCCTTTCCAGTTTAAATTAACAGCTGTTTTAATGAAGTATCTGAGCTGTAATTAAAGCTGCCAGTTCTTAGTCCCACATCATTTCAGTTGCTGCTGACATGAAGCAGAGGTATAAATTTTTTTTCAGTGAGCTTCCAGATGGAGAAACTGTCCAGTTCAGAGAATATTTCTACATGTCAATCACATCAGCACTGAGCATTAATTGTTTATTATCTGTATGTAAAGACTTCATTAAAGTTTCCAGAGACAAACTTTCAGACCTAAAAATACATCTTAAAGTACTTCAAAGCTTTTCATAATCTCAGTGCAGGCAACACTCTACGTATCTAATAAGCCTTTTATCTGTGGTTCTGGGGTGTGCTGTACTAAATACACAGAAGTAGCATTTGTGTAGTAAAACATGGGCATGATTTAGTAGGTTTTTTTTTTTTCTTTTATTGCAAATAAAAATAAAGTGGGTGGAATTAGTAATACTCCAGCAGAGGAAAGGGTGTAGACCTGGCGTATCACTCTATATGATTTGAATGTTCAGTATGTGCGGTTTTTCCTAGGAAAGACTGCTGATGACTGCACTATCAGTTTTTTATTTTTAACTCATGGATGTATGTCAAATTGTTAAGGAAACAATAGAAACCATTCTGAACCAAAGAGTATAACCAAGAGGGGATAAACAACTTCAGACTCTTGAAGTTAGCTGGTGCCGTGACTAGCAAAATTCTAAAGGTATTAGGCTGCTTCTAGTAAGAGCTGCTTCAGCTTATCCAGCATCCAGGTAATTTACAGGGACCTTTTAAGCAGGGTAGGAGGAGTTATTAGAAGCCTCCTTAGCTTACTTTATGGACAGCTAGGCAAAAATACTCATCTTTAAACACCTCTAAAACAATGTCTGTGCTAAAAGGAAGGCAACACTGAATGGAACACACAGGTATGTCTGAAACTGAGTTGTGAATTAGGAGAAAATCTGCCTGCCAGCGCCCACCAGCTGAAGCACTGTCTAGCATTACTCCATATCTTGCAGTAATTGCTGTAATACACATACTGCTGCATTTGGTATGGGACTGCCATGGTTTGTTTGTCCCAGTTTTGAATTTTCAAAGAACAGACTTTATTTAGCTTCAGAATGGCAGTTTCATCTTAGCTCTGTAATGCTTTGCAGCCAGCCTCTTGGAATAGCATCATCGTGGATACTCAATGCTGATGCTGCAGGCAGCAGATACGACACATCAACACATGAATCTCAGCATTGCTCTTCCAGGTCCTCTTCTCATTCTTTGTGAAGATCAGGCTGAATGCCAAAGTGCAGAGCAGGACAACTGCACTTGTGACCGGGGCACTGCGCATGTGGGGCGTTCCTTTGCAGCAAGAACCTCATGGAGCCTTTTAATTAGTCCTTGGGATTTGAGCATTGGCAATGCAGTTTTTATTTTGTGTTACCTTTAGAGCTTTTCACCACAACTCTGAGCCTTAATAATAGTTTTAAAACACCCTCCTTGTGATTCTTACATAAATGGGGGGCCTCTAGAAAAAAAAAAACAAGTATGAAACTTGAGATAAAATGTTGACAATGGGCACTGCTGTTCTTTGTGAGAATACCTATCACCTGGTGTGGAGGTCTTCTTGCATTGTCTGCTGTTTCAGACCAAGTATTGCAGTGAAAGCAAGAAAGAATATGCAAGAATTCTGTGTAATAACCACTTTTAAGATGCTTTTGTAGTGATTTTTTTGTAGCTAGCAGTCTACTGAACTGTTTACTTCCTAGAGACTGTTGCTGATACAAGGCCCAAGAGAGTTTTAGCTGTAGCTTTTCACAAACTGGTCCCCCAGAAGACCCTCCTCCCCTTCTTGTCATCACCCCTTTTGTTACTTATTTCTCACTCTTTTTTATGGATATAACTTGAATTTTTATTGGAGCAAGCGAGGTCAAATTCAACCTTGTCATCTCTGCTGTGATTTGGAAGCCGCTTTCACATTCAGGGAGCCACTGTTCTCCAACCTCAGCTTGGAGAGCTCTCATAAGGATAACGCTATCTCATAAAATTAAAATCCATGCAGTCAATTACTGGATTTTTTGGTTAGTAATTAACTATTTTGATTGACATTCTGTCTGGGTTTGTGGGGAGGGATTTTGCTCTGAGGAAATCAGTCCACACTTTAATAGCTTGGCACTGAGAAAACCTTGAAATATTAAAAAGATATTTTAATATAGGCTCTAGCATGGCTTGAGGCATCAGAGCTTTTAAAAAAGTTTAGTGTTTGGTTTTGTGGTCAAAAACTCAGAAGTACTCAGCCCATATACATCGAGCTCTTTTAAAAATCTGTTCATAATTATGAATACAAGCTCTTTTGCAATTTGACCTTCAGTCCTTTGTTTTAGACTTAAAACATAATTTTACTTAGGTTGAGAGGGCCATGATAGAAATCTCTTTTTCTGTCAAGCACATCCTTTGCTGGACTTGGTTACCAGCAGCAGTGACAGAAACTTCTGTTCACCCTGTGTCTCTGTCCAGGAAGCATATCCTTGGGAAAAATCCCATAAAACCTGGGATGTTCCGAGCATGCCAAATACCACATAGTGCAGGCTATTTTGGATTAAAGTAAAGATCAGGCTGCAAGACCTCTCAGAAGGCTCTCTGCTGTCTTGCCCACTATCTATAAAGTATAACTCCTGCTAGTCTGGCTGCAGTGCTCGTCTTTGCTTGTTGTTGTGTAAGTGAAAGACAGTAGAGCAGGTTACTGCTATTGGATTTGACTTTTTTGCTGTTTGCCTGACTGTTGCCATTTCTTCTCTCTTGACAACCTGTAGCTATGGGCATCAAGAGTAATATCATGTCATATGGAAACTGCAAATGAGAGGCTATGCAATGCTCACACACTCACATACACAAAATTCAAATAGTCCAATATAGCACAGTCTTTCTTAAAAATTCCAAAAGGTCTGTACCAGATCTCCTTTTTTTTTTATTTTTAATATATATTCTAACCAAGTACTTTTCAAGTCCTAAGTGATTCCAGAAGCTTAAAACCCCCTCCAAAACATTAAGAGAAAGTCTTGGACGTTCATCCATAACTTTCAAGAGGCAGCCTAGAAGTTTAGGCATGGTTTCATATAGAAATGTTGAAAAGTGCTGTTGTGGGTTCAAGTCATTGTTTAATGAAGATATGTTTTGTAATTTGACTCTCCAGATCTGACAGTTACCTGAACTATTGTTTCTAATCATACTTGGTGTTTGTTACTATAACACTGTCCAGAGTAACTGTATTGTTTTATCTTTCACTAATTTGAAGAGAATGTGTAGGAGTTATCACTGGGATGTGCTAAGTGCCCCTTAAGGAGCAGAGAGTGATCAGAACTTACCTAGAGCACATACTATGAGAAAAAAATCAGTTTTACTTATTCCTTTGAGAAAGATTTCTGAATGTTATAGAAAGTTTAGAAAATGGAATAGAAAGGAATTTACAATCTTAAACTGACTCGACATTTATCTCCAGAAAATGGGGCTTTTTAAGGTGTGTTAAGGTGGGCATTGGGAGTGGATGAACCTGCTCCTTTAAAAGGGCTTGTGGCTTGTTTTTTTAAAGGCAGCACAGGATGTTGGTGCTTTCCCAGTGGTGGATGTTTGAACTCAGTAGCCAAGCTGAATCTGGTCTTCAGATGCACATACTCTTTATACTCTTGTATAAAGAGTCTAGGTAGCTTTAACCATTCAGAGAATGGTTGGGCTGGGATAACTGTATGGTTGAAAGAAAGACCATCTTAAAAGCTTTTCTTAGATATAAATCTCAAGGAAAGAATGTCGGTCACTAACAAAATCCATCATCCAAAAGTCTGGGTGTAATGGTCAAACCAGACCAACTTTACAATGTAAAACCTGGCAATCAAAATGTCAGTCCTTGATATGTTCCCAGTTTTCTGCAAAGAATTGAAACATCAAATCAAACAAATACCCTATGTTCAGTCTGTGAATGCTGATTTTCTTTTAAGATGCAATTACCAGCAGGTGACTTGCAGTGCCTCTTGCTTTGCCTGCTTGAATCCCAGCAAAAATACATGCCTTATGCTTGATGGGTTGTTTAGCTGAGAGAAGGCAAGAATCTTTCCAATTAGGTCTGCAAGTGAATTTTAGAGACATCAAGGGTGAAGGTGGGCACTTACCTTACTGGGACTTCAGCCAGCAGTTGAGTACAGACTTCCGATGATTGCAGAGGGATCCATAGTGACTGCATGTGGTCACTGAAGATTTTGACATTCTGTATATAAAAGGCATAAACCCTTTATATTTTAATATAAATATATCCAGTGTATTTGTTTGCAATATATAGTATACATAGATAAGACAGTATGATGTCATGAAGAAATATTTTAGACTATTGTGAAACTAAGGGAAGTTTTCCTGAGCAATTTCAGCATGCCAAACCCATAGCAAGTGTACATTTAGTACTAAGGAAGGTGTGTACTGAAAAAGTGGAGTGACTGAATGTCAGCATCAAATGGAAAACAGCGGGTGACAGTGAGTGAGTGGGAGATGGGGCTGTCACATCAAGGGGGAAATCAATGCATGGAAACAAAAATGAAGTAACATTTTATCAGCTAGTTGGATAACTTATAATGATGTTCAGCTTTTGGACACAATGCCTTAGGCAGACTGCTGATGTGTGAGGAGCCCCAGTGTAGATCTGCCAAGTCATACATATTTTTAGGTGTTCACACAGATTTCAGTGGGTGCAGAGAGAAAGAAGAAGTGGGGAAAGAAAAAGATTACAGTAAAAAGTGCTAGTGCTATGACACCGTGATCTCTGGGAAACGATGCCCATTAGAGAGGAATAGGACCCCAAAAAAATGGATGGTTGCTTGACAGGACAACTGCAATTTCATCTGTACTCAGTGACTGCTCTTATATAAAATGATTGCTGGCAAAAAGTGGGCGGCTTGAAACAAAATCTGAATTTTAGAGATTTTCTTCCCTTTTTCAGTTAGCTTCCCAAGGACCCAATTATCTGGCACGCAAAACCAGATGCTTACATATTCACCATGATCAGTCTGTATTTTGCAGGTGCTAAGCCCCCTTCTCTTGGCATGATTTTCACCTACTGGAAAGGAAGAGTGATTTGTGACCTCTTCAAAGGAGAGCTGTGTGAGCATGCTCCTCTTATTTTGTTTTTTCAACTGTTATATGTGGACCTGCATTAATGTTGGCTCATGACTTATTAGCAGAACACAGAAGTGGTTTCTTTATGCACCCCAACACTGCTTCAGTCCAGTCATTGGCAGGACACCTTCACTTACAAGTGTTTGAGTTGTAGAAGGGAGTTCCATGTCTTAGGTTGGACTCTAACATAGACTTGGGTCATCCATCAAATGGAGGTCTATATTTGGGTTTGAATTAATTTCCACAGTTTCTTAAGAAATTATGGCTGGTCCTTTCTCTTAATCTTGCAGGCTCTGCAGGGAGTTGGAAGCCCCGCGCTCAGTAGTGGTGCCGTTTGCTGTTTTGGTATCTCTCTGCACTTCCAGGTTGGGTGTGAGCCTTCAGCCCCAATTTTCTCCATCTCCACAAGTAACACAGTTTCACTGTTGGGCAGATACACTGTACAATTCATAAATGTTTAAAGGAAACTGGGCCTACTGAAAGTCCTAATTTAAAATACCTTTCTCTGTGCTCTATGTGGGTCCTAAACTTGAAGTAAAGCACCGTGTGGGCTTGCTTGTCCTCATCCTCACAAATGTCTGTATGCTTTTCCCAAATTTTAAAAACTGTCATTGTGTCTAAATATCTAACTTGTGTTTGAGTTCTATAGGCTAATAGGGCTCTTCAGTCAACAATGCCTATAGGAATGTGACATTACTTAAATAAAATATTTTGAAGTCTGATGAAATGATTCAAGCAATAATGTTACCCACTTGAGATCACTTTGGGTTTGCTGATTCTTTGTGCTTGAAAGGTATTACAGACAGGAAGAAAAGTGCGAACCCACCTCTTAGGCTGATGTTTTCATGCTATTGTCCTCGGAGGTTAGAAATAAATACATGTGAGCATCAAGCTGTAGAAAATGGAGCTATATGTTATCATTTGATTCCATATTTCACTTCCAATTAGTTTCCTGTGGATACTTATTTTGACTGACCTGTTCTTATTTGCATTAGAAGTTCATGGAGTAATTTCCATTTCTGAGGACCTTTGCTCACATGACCTTTGCTGTGATCTTGCCAGGGCTAATGCACTAACCAGGCTCAAGGCAGGAGCGGTGCCTCAATCAGGAGCTTCCAAATAAAACTGAGGAACTGCTGATGAAATAATGATGTTACTCAGCAGATAATACACATTTGCTTCAGTGCTGACTGAAGTGGAAGTTGCATTTGGTATTAGAGATTATCCTCCTGATGATAGATAAAATAGAGGAGGAATAAGAAGTGTTGCTTCTTCTAATCTTTCCCTTTGAAGTATCTGCATGAATAAAAATGATCATTTTTGAAAAAATACACATTTGAAAGCCAGAATGTACTAATGTGGTTCTTTTCAAACCAAACGACTGTGTGCTTTTCCAAAACATTGATGAAATGTCTCTGACGTGAGAGAAAATGCAATGATTTTTAAAAGAGACTGTTTCCATTTTATTCTACAGAAATATTCTGGATGGGTTTTCTTTGCTGTTGGCTACTTGGGAAGTGGCAGCTCAAGCTGAGAGGACATTTATTCCCGTGGTGCTGGAGCCTTTGGTCAGTGCAGGTGGGAAATGACTGTCTGCCTAAATAAACTCCTTCAGCAACTGAGTATCCTCCTGGGTGTGCCCTCAGCTGACAGACACGCTCAGTTCAGTACAGCTTGTGAAACCTAACTGTTTTCTCTGATTTCAGGTAGCAGGCCTCTGTAGCTCCTGGTATGTTTTATACTTAGACCCATGAAGCAAAAGCCTTTTGTGTCATGTTTAGGAAGTTTGGATCGTTTCCACAGAAAACACATCAAGAGCCTGTAAAGTAAAAGTTCTGTTTATCTGTTCTTTGCAGGATGAGGTATTGTCTTAGTACCATAAAGAGAAATACCTCAAAATAAGTTAATTTTATGATAAATTATGTCCGTCCCAAAAGCTGGCATTAGTGAGTAAGAATCGTAACTTGCGAAGACCTCCATGGGGATGTTGTAACCCACGTTTTGTCTGAAAGTCTCAGCTGGGAGAAAGGATTTGTGAGCCAGTGAAATTTAAATTCTTTTTAAGGAATAGAGCATACATTGGAAGGAAAACATTTTCAGCCCTAGCGAGTTCAATGTATTATTGATCATTAACTGCATTGTTTTCATTTGGGACAGTTTCCATTATTATTTCCCTTCCTCATTCCTTGGCTCCCATGTTATAGGGCCAACAGGTACTGGTCTGTAAGTATAATACAGTGATATGATTTAATTTTTGGACAGCATGGCCTGCAAAAGGAGCAAAGACTGTCCATCTTCACCTGCCAAACATCTGGGTTGGGAACAGCCCCAAGATCTGTTCTGCTACGTGCCATGCACTGTAGGCTTTCCAGGAAGACAGAAGTGACCCATTCGGTCCAAAGAGCTGGATCCACGCAGTCTGTTTTATACACCAGGTCTGAGACTGAACAGCAGTTGACACAGGTGGAAAACTCAGGACACCAATACGGTTAGGGATCAGGTAACTGCCAGTTAGATTGGGGTTCAGTTAGGCTTGGTCTGCAAAGGGTTTGATTATTTTACAACTAATTGGTGCAGTTTGTGAAAAAGCTTCTCTTTAACAATCCTAAAAGTGGTGTGGGACAAAAGGCAGAACAGAAATTTTTTTTTTGAGAAAAGATCAAAAAGTGCATTTTTCTTATGAAACTCATTATTTTTTCTTCTGCTTTATTATTTTTTTATAAGATTTCATGGTCTCCTAATACCAGCAAAGTGGGCTGTTACATGTCAAATCACGCCAGCATTTTCAATCATCTCATATGGTGTAATCCCAATAGTGTATTTAATTTTTATTTACTTTAAATATTATAATCAGATGAACATTACATTTTATTTTCAGCTCAGAAAAACTGTTTTGCATTATGAAGAAATACTTCTGTACTGTGATTAGATGCTGTGATTAGAAAGTAATACTGTTACTGGTGTGTCCTACAGTCAGGTCAAATAAGAAACACAAACAATTAAATCAAAAACAGTATTTCAAGTTACCGCAGTATTAATCTGGAGGGGAAGAATTTTTTACCATTTTTATTTCAGTGTCTTCTCCTTTACAAGGAATTTTGAAAATGAAATGGTTTTTAATTCCAACTTGCGATGCCTACTTTGGACTGAAATAAAATCTGGAAGTAGTGATGCGTCAGGAGAAGCTGAAACCTCACACTCTGGATGCCATCATAAAACTTTCTGCTGCAGCTTCTAACCACGTGAGAACTCCAACTAAAATTGGTAGAAATGCTGCCTGTGGAGTTTTGGCCTTCAGAAGTGAGTTGTGAACCAAAAAAAAAAAATTAATCAGGGAATCAATGCCAGAAAAATAACAGTTCAAAGAACTGTTTCTAAAGAAAAGACTGCACTGAAAATATTAATGATGGAGTACAAGCGATGTCTCAAAAGAAGTAATACAATATTGCATGAAAGAAAAACGTAACATAATTTTACAGAAATAGATGAAAGAAAAGAACATGAGTGTTGGAATTCTGGTAAGTTTAAGGGCATTAAGAAACAGTAATATCATGGTAATTGAGAATCCAGCTTGCAAGGATTGTTCATGAGTATGTCACTGAGTTTCAAGGAAGCAGAGGTCTTGCTCCCCACTGGTGGGGCCCTGGTATGAACAAGGATCATTACCAGATAAAGCTGCTTTGGGCTGACCCTTTCTTTTATCCGATCCATGCATTACTGAAAATATGGTAAGTGAAGGCACTTAAATGGGCAATGTCCTTCTAGGAGATGTAACCCTTAGCCTTGGTTGTGGTTGCCTAAACCACACTGGCTCTGTGGTCAGCTGTGCAAGTGAAAAGTTTGTGCTTCCTACTCTTCTACAACCATTTCTTTTGGGTCCTCTTCCTCATCACCTGGCCAGGGGTGTAAGCCTATGAAGAAATCCACACAAAGTTGTACGCAAGTCTGTTGGCATTAGGATATCCCCTTTGGCATTTCTGTGATGCCCAGTCCCAACTTGCCCACAGTATCAGGGATTGTCTATAGTCAGGTTACACAGCCCCAGTCTAGTAGAGTTCACCTGTGGCCTGGGGTCTGGGAACCACTAAGCCTGCAGGATCGGTGTCCAATCCATGTTATTTTGTTTGTTTATGCTGTCCTCAGGTGACAATCTCATTCTTACTAGGAGCTTAATTTTCTGGTGTCCTTTTAGGAAGAATTTCATGATCAGGTGGAAATGTTTTGGAAACTGATGATAGCTGAGCTGTATTGCAGTATAAATTATGATCAGCAGTAATTACATACTTAAGAAGTATTACCTAATATTACATCCTACAAGCCATTATTCTCCTCTGTGCAAAAAACCCACTATTCATCTGATCAAGGAGATCTTTGTCTCTTTTGAATAAGTTGCAAGTCTGGAATATTTTGAAATTTGACCATCATATAGAGATGAGCTAGACACCCAACCACTTGATTTCAACTACAGCTAACAAAAAAGAGTTAAAAAAAGCCTTCCCTGCTCTGGGACAGAAATACTCTTCTACAGTAGTTAATTCAATCAATTGCCAACAGACAAATGACCTCATAAATCAAAGGAACCTATGGAGAGATCAGTGTGAAAATTGCAAGAAGATATATCTGTGATAGAAGTCTTCTTACTGTGAGATTCAGTGTTCCCTCTGGCTGTTTGGGAGGAGTTAATGATGTGTGGAGTTAAACCCTCTGCTCTTTCCCCTCTGTGACTTGCAACAAGACCTGTGTTTCTCTCTCAAATGTAGGACTGGCCCAAAATTCCGGCACCATGCAATGACTTGGGATAAAAGGAGTCCAATAAACCCTATTTTCAAAGGAACTGGAGGAAACTGGTCAATGCAGTTGGTACGATAAATGATTGCTTGTGCAATTCAAGTCCGAATTAAGATAATGATAAGTAAATTATTAAAAGACTAGGAGGATAAAACGAGAGGCAAAATATGCATCTGCAAAAGCTATTCTACTTGTGTGTATAAATCAGTAGACTGCGTGCTCAAGTACAGAATTAGGCTGAGTTGCCTGCTGTTATGCATTTAAATTAAGAAGGAGCCTAATAGCTTTTTAAAAATCTGGCCCTAAGTGTTGTGGTATTGGTTTTTTTTTCCTCAGGGGAGAGATCATCTAATCAAAATAGTGCTTTAGAAGAAAGAAGGTTTTAATACCAAACGTGAGTGAGGAGCTCTAACTACTGATAAAAACTCCACTGCTCGGGTAAGGTTTGTTACCATTAGTAAAAGGCTGAAGCGGCTCTTTGCAGCCAATCATCCTGCAGATGGGAGCAGGGAGGAACGATGCCATAAAGTTAACAAAAATGAATGGTGTTTCTGTCCTCGGGGTGGGCACTGATGGAAGCAGTTGTTTTAAGTTTACTCGCTTTCTTTGCCTTACATTCTGCTGCTGCTGCAGAGCTGTACTGAGGTTTTTTAAAAGGTAAGCCCCTGGATGTCAGCTCAGCAGTATTCAGTCACAAAATTTTTTCCTGTTAATGTTTCATTTCCACATGAGATTGCATACAGGTTTCTATAGAATTTCTCTCCTTTGATCTTTTGAACCGTGTTCTAAAATAGGCAGCAGAAATTTCCTAGAAAGTTTTGACCTAATTTCTTGTCTGTATGAAAAGATAGGGTGGTGTTCAAATCAGCTGCTTCGCAAAGGTGAAAGGAAAGCTTTTCCCAGATCCATTCAGCAAAGAGGTTGTTCTTCAAGCACAGTGCTACAGCTTGGGAGGCTGGGCTCTTATCATATCCCTGGGTTTTTAGCAGTTTGTTTCTCTACCTGCAACAGATCATTTTGCCTCTTTATCAGAAGATCTTTATCTAAACATGGAATTTGTGTGAGAGCTGAACACAATAGCACACATGCAATGGATTTTGGTACAAAGCACCTATGTCTTTCACCTTCTATTGTTTTATTTTACAAATACCTGAAAATTAGAGTGAAATACAAGTACTTTACCTGCAGAGACCAGTTGCTAGTAGTGACCTTAAAAGTGAGTTCAGTCTAATTGCTGCATTTTGGAGATTTACAGAGTAGCTAATTTCACTTTGACTATCAGGAGATGGGATTAGGGATTTTAGGTTTGCAATTAGAAGACCTGAAGATTCCTGCGCTGTCTCTGGGAAGGACTGACTAAAAAGCCAATCCAAAATTCAAACTGCATTCATTTTACCTGCCCCTTTGTAGGCCTAGCATTTGCTGTCTGCTGCAGCTGGAAATCCCCTGGCAGATGGCAAGACAAAGGGTAAAGTGGAAGGAGAGGTGCTGAGCTCCTGCTACCTGCAGCAAAGGTCCCCCATTTCCATTTCTGTACACATTTAGGAGAGAGGCAGGAAGCTAAAAGGTACCACTTTAATTCCTGTCCGTATACACAGACACTTCCAATGCCAACTGAGAGTGTTGGGCCGTGCAGGACAGAAGAGGGCTGCAACAGGCAGTGGATGGGAAGCAGTTCTGGAAGTCAGAACATGTTTAGGAGGAAGGACTGAGCCTCCCAACAGACAGACATGCATCCAGACCTGGAAAGAGGTACCAAGTTTGTTCTTGCAGCACACTCGGCACATTTTAATTTTTACTGGTTTACTTTTTGGTTTGGTTTTGTAAAACACACCACATGAAGTTAAAATTTCCCTCAGAAGTGTATCTGCTTCAGTGTAGACAGGATTTCTGCTGTCCTGCATGCTTTCCTTGGGTGCCGCCTAGGACCTCACTGGGTAAAAGCAAGAGAGATTGAATTTGTTTGTATTGCTGGGCTGGTGCTAACTTTCCAACGCTCTGATAGTATTTTTAAAGGGTAGGCAACGTGTCCTGATATTCCTGGCTTCTTCACTGCATTTTATGTCCTAGGCTAAACTATTCTACAGCACAACTGTGTTGTCCACACCACAGAAACCACCTAGTAAATCAAACTACTGTTTCAACTTTCCCTTTATTCTTTTTCTTCTTTTTCCTTTTGTTCTTTTTTTTCCCTGTATGTTTATCTACTGCTTTGTATTTTCTTAGAATTTTTAAGGCTCTTCCCCACTACCCAGCTTCTTTCCCATCATTTGTTAGCCTTTGTGATATTGTCTTCTGTCTTCTCATGCTGTCTCCACTGGCAGTTCTCTTTTATCTCCTCCATGACATTCTCTGCTGATACTGTTGGCCTGTTTGATATGTCACCAGACCACTTCAGCAAAAGGTAAACCTTTAGAATGGCAAGCCAGCCTGGCTTTCACACTGATTGTTTTCATTAATTTAGTTAAAACTAAAGCAAAGTTTTTGTGTGGACAAACACAGAAACTTCACATCTTTTCTTGTAAGTAACTTGCAGCTATTTTGGAAAGAAATTGAATGTTATATTCATTTACATTCTTTAAAGGCTTCAACACATCTCACATTCCCAAAACCTAAATACCAGTGCTGTGGTGTGCAGGGGGCAGGCAGGGACCACTGTCTTTATGCCCTTCTGAAATAGATCACAGAGCTATTCGGGACCTTCCAGTTTGTCCTGCGTTAAAGAACTGCATTGTGCTGACAGCAACAGCTTTGCCATTGCTCTCTGCTTATCTTGCCCTGAGCCTACAACATGCTACAAAGAGATGTGTGCATTTAGGATCATAGAATCATAGAATGGTTAGAGTTGGAAGGGACCTTGAAGATCATCGAGTTCCAACCCCCTGCCATGGGCAGGGACACCTCCCACTAGACCAGGTTGCTCAAAGCCCCATCAAGCCTGGCCTTAAATACTTCCAGGGATGGGGCATCCACAACTTCTCTGGGCAACCTGTTCCAGTGCCTCACCACCCTCATAGGAAAGAGTTTTTTCCTAATATCCAGTCTAAATCTCCCCTCTTCCAGTTTGAAACCATTACCCCTTATCCTATCACTACTCTTCCTGACAAAGAGTCCTGCTCTCCTATAGGTTTCCTTCAGATACTGGAAGGCTGCTATAAGGTCTCCCCAGAGCCTTCTCTTTTCCAGGCTGAACAGCCCCAGCTCTCTCAGCCTATCCTCGTAGGAGAGGTGTTCCATCCCTCTAATCATCTTCGTGGCCCTCCGCTGGACCCATTCTAACAGTTCTATGTCCTTTCTCTGTTGAGGACTCCAGAGCTGGACACAGGACTCCAGGTGGGGTCTGACGAGTGCAGAGTAGAGGGGGAGAATCACATCCCGTGACCTGCTGGTCACACTTCTTTTGATGCAGCCCAGGACATGGTTGGCTTTCTGGGCTGCCAGCACACACTGCTGGCACATGTTGAGCTTCTCATCCATGAGCACTCCCAAGTCCTTCTCCTCAGGGCTGCTCTCCAGGATTCCTCTGCCCAAGCAGAGAATTAGAGGATGCTTTCCTCATGTTATTAATTCTTCAGCATCTTTCAGGGTATTCTGTTGGTGAGCTGTGCAGGCTTTTAATAGGTTTTAGTTTCTGAAGAGTGAAGATGTCTGTGGCTGGGCTCTGTGAGCTGTGCCCCTGCTGCTCTGCACTGGCAGAGGCAGCACCATTGTGCACCCCAGTCCTGCACTGCAGCCTTGGCCTTACAGCCTGCCATGGTGAAGAGCTTTATTTCACCTCCTGGTGCAGTGCTGCACTCCCAGTGAGGAGGTGGGAACATCTGGCCAGGTGAGAGGAGCCCTAGCACCCCCCTGCCATGGCACAATGACTGCAGGAGCATGGATGGGTGCAGCTAGTCATTGTTGAGTATCTTGGGGCTTTCTTAGCCTCCTGTGTCGCTACACCTGTTTATACCATGTTAACAGCTTACCCTTTTTAGGAAGAGTTAGAAGCCTGCTAATCTTATATCATTGTAGTCCCATCTAAATTCTGATCTTTACAACCATTGCTATAGAAATAAAAGGATTAATCAAATACCAGAAGATTACTGGAGCTTCGGGTCGGTCAAAATCTGACTGGGAAAACATGTTAATCACTTCTCACTTAACCTGAGCACAGATCTGCACGCTGAATTCTTCTCCCTGCTCTTGTCACTGGTGTCTTGTGGAATGTGGAGCTCGGTTTTGACAGATACAGAAGAAATCATAGTGAGTTTTGCCTTCTTTTTTAACAGATCTGTCTGTGTTGGGGCTCTAGATATTCTTTAGACATCCTGCTCAAGCATTTATACAGAAAGGCACAATCAGAACACCAACATTTGCATGTAGAAGTATGATTGCAGAGAGTTACAGAATTATTTGTAAGATTTACTAAGTACAGCAGAGAAGTAGTAAGTCAGTCAAAGCAGGATAAGCTTACACATTCAACAACCTATTTCTCATATTTCACTAATTTGAACATAAATCTATTTCAGCAGTAAGCAGAATCTGTTTCAAGTCTTTTAGCAGAATGCATTTACTTTAGCAGAACAAAATAAAAATCCCAGATCTTTATTGCCATTTTGAGGATGTGAATAAAAAGTTAAAAAGAAGAACCACTTTTCAAACACTTAAGCTTTTCATCAGCACTATGTGAATTAGTCTTGCTGATATAGCTGCTGCGGGCGGGATTGCTGCAAAGCTTCTCCAGTATTGAGCTTAACTCAGAGGAAATCTTGGTATCCCCTTTTGGCAGGGAATGGCCATGCCAGGGAAGAAAATAAAGAAACAGGTGTTGGGTTTTGGTTCTTTAGGAACCTGAATATGTCCTGCAGTACCTCAGACCAGTCCATGCACACTGCCTGACCATTTTATCGGTATCTGAAAGTATATACAGTGTATAGATAGATCCTGTCTTTTGAATGTAAACTACTTAAAGACACGGTTGTCAGGAGATAAAAGAAGAAAAGGTATTAATTTCTTTTGCTGTTGTTTGCATCAATATCCTAAATATGTTTGCTAAAATATGTTTCCTAAATATGTAAATATGTTTCCTAAATAATGTTTGCTAATATCCTAAATGTTGTTTTCTATCTTTTTTGACTGATTTAAATTTTAAAAATGCCTCCCCTCCCCAGCACACTCCTTGATTTGTTTTAGAAAGAAGTTTCTCTCACTTGGCTGGCACGCAGCTCGAGTGATTTTGTGGGTGTTCCCTGGTGTGGTCCTCAAAAACTATTGATATTTAACTTTGAGGGACCAGAGGAGAGTATATGACCCATCTGTCTGCAGCTCCTCTGTATTGGTTTATACTATATGGTGGTTAGATCTTGGAAAATCCTTATTTTGGGATGAGACCATGTCTAACACCTCTGATCCTAGGCCAGGACCATATCCTAGATATGATGGTACTGCCAAAAACTCAAAACATACTTTGAATAATCATTGTTATAAATGTTATAACAGGGATTTCTCTAATTTTGTTTTTATTAATAAATAACTCTGAGAAGAGGCATTAGTAGGTAGAAGACAAAAAAGTGACAAACAAAAAGGCACACAACAAATATAGTTTCTCAGGCTCCTTCTGTCTGGTGCAAGGGAGGCATGGCTGTACATAGATAAATCACAGCCTCATAAGTATAAAGGAAGAGTGTGAAGAAAGCCTAAGCTGATCCAGACTTTCCCCACATGGAAAAGAGTCTGTAGGATGGGGAAAAATATTCATTGACTTGAGGAAACAATAAAATATCCCAGAGAAAATATAGAAGCCAATTGATTTAACATGTCACCATTTGCAATCTATAAATATCCCTGTGGCAAACTCAAAAGATCTCAGTTTATTTGTTACTGGGAAATGGAGACCAAAAGCAGCCTCATATATAAATACAATGGATTTCACAGCCTCACGATTTATTGTCTCTCTTTCAGCAATGCGGGTTACACCACTGAAACAATACTGCAGCTGTAATAGGAAAGCTGTCCTATTCAGGATTTATGAATTTATAAAGGATATAGTCAGTTTTGTTGTGTGATTCTGCAGTAAATCACTACTTAGAGATGCCAGGGCATGCATCAGGTGGGAAGGTGCTCATGGAAGAACGCGACACATTTTCCAATGCAACCGTTAGGCACCAAATGGTAATAAAGGAAACAACGACAGAGCACATGAGCTGCCCCAAACCCAGACAAAGTGCTTATGGAAGCATGCCAGTAGCCACCACTAGAAAGACAAAGCTTCAGAGCAAACATTTGGAGGACTTTTTAATTAGGAAAAATACTCTGTAAGGCTTGGATTTAACCTCCTGATTGCCTCACCCTTTACTTCACCTCCTGGCTTATCTTCTGCCTGAGAGTACATTAGGACACAGCACAGTTACACGCACACCACAGCTTTTATTTTCCTGCAAATTCAAGTTCCTATTACTTTGTCTCTGCATTATATAACATGCAGTATTTGATAATGTGCTGCAGCATCTCTAAAAGGGTTTTTCTCCTCTTTCATAATTGAAGCTGGTGTATGTAATTTTCTAAGGGGAGGGGGAAATAGATGTTTCCCTGCCCAGTCTGATTGTTGCAGGGAGAGTTCCTCTTTCATCCTTGCAGAGGATGTGCATGTTGAGAGACATGTTTCTGAACAGCAGGCACATTGCTGTGTATCAAGGCTCAAATAGGGCATAATCAGGCATTTCAGGCTTCTACTTATGCTCCTGAAGAGTTGGCCTGATTTTCAAAAGTACCCAGCAATCGACATCTCCTATTGATTTATCTGGGAACTAGTCAGCCCTCAACACGTCAGTAAAATCAGGCTGGTTACTTAGAAACCTGCATATGGTTTTCAAATCTACACACTGGGGCTGGGTTTTTTTCACTGTTGGAATTAGCCTCTGTTTTCCTCTGCTGCATATGCTTTTCATATGCTAAGTAGCACTTTTGCTTACTCTGCAAACAGTGGCTTTTCTGGTGCACTTGGCCCTCAAAATCCTGTAGATTAATACATTTTGTGTTCTTTAGGTCTGCTTTGGGGAAGGGGAATTGCAGAGTTTGGTTTGGTAATCAAAAAGCCATTTGCTCTCTCCTGCATTTCTCAGAAGTTCTCCAATTACTTTTGCTGAGCTGGAAGTCCTTTTTCTGGTCTCAGCTGAGAGACTCCCTCTGCCATTGATGTGATTTATAATCACTGATATCTACAGGTGACAATTTTCTTTCCCTTATTGGTACAGTAGGTCCTCTGCATGTTGTCTATCGTGCAACTACCAGCAAAATGTTTGTTCTCCTCTCTGATCTCACATAACCCAGGTGCATGCTAGCTAAAGCACCCCCACAGAGAGGAGCATGGGGGTCGCTGCTGTGGGATGCTGATGGGAAGTGAATGGGGTATAGGAACCTTGATCAGGGCCATACCTCAGCTTGGCTGCCTCGCTGGCATCCCTTTTCTCAAAGTAGGGCACACCAGTGCTGTCTGTGGGGTGCTGAGGTTGACTGTCTGTAGAGTTAAAAGTGATATATCAGCCCCCACGCGCAAAATGGAGAAATGACAGAAGACATGTAGCTCAAATTGACTAATTAAGGATAGACCACAAAGTGGTGCTTTCTGGCATGTGTCATCCTGAGATGTACTGTTAGATGTATCCTATCTATGTCCCAAAATGTTATTATTTTGGTTGAGTTGAAACCAGTGATGTCTATGTTTGATTTTGCCTCCAGTTCTGAGCAGCATGGGATGAGGAAGATATGGACAAGTCTGGAAGAGGAGAAGCCAGAAAAAATTATCTGTGAGCAAAAGCAGTTTCAGCACAGGAAAGAAAAGACTCCACTATGGCGGTAGCCATCCCATAGATCAAAGTACTATTTCCCTGATGTTACTTCTCTGTCTTTCCATAAGAGCAAGACAAAAGGATGTGAATTTTGCAGCAAAGAAACCACAAAGGGGATTATTAGGAAGAGTTTCTTGAATGCTGGAAGTTGAGAGAGTGCGATGTGCTGCATAAGTAGGTTGTGATAGTTTTGGAGAACCAGTTAAGCAGATTTTGGGATCATGGGACATTTTTTGAGTCTTACAGACCAAGGAAAGTGGCTGTTTGCGCTCAGAGAACTGCAGAGGCTGGAGATCTGTAGAGGGCTAAAGCTCCAGTGGGTGGACATATGAATGGTCCTGAGCAGAAAACAGCCTGAGGAATGCAACTCTGGAAGAACGTCACTAGGCGAAGAAGGGCAACAGGGGATAACCCTTCACTTACTGGTGTGACTGGAGCTGTTGATGGTTGTTACAGCTGGGTGCTGGTTTCCTTCCATCTGACAGCTGGGAATGTCCTGCTCTTCTGACTTCTATGTGTAAAATAATTCAAAGGCTGGAAGAAAGATGGAGCATCCAGGGATGCTTGCCTTGCCTCTGGACTGAGGGGGTTCTTAGATGATCTCACAAGGCCTTTTCCAGCTCTCTGTTTTTATTTACTCAGTATAGGAGCACTGTCCATCAACACAGTAGAGTGCCCCTGAAACTGAACTTTGAAAAAACAGCCAGAGCCCTGTAGAAAACTGGATTTCTGTCAAACCAAAGACCTAAACAGAGCCTTTACTCCCACATTAACTCGGTACATGTTTTTGTAAGCATAACACTGGAACGAGCTCACAAGCAGCCTTCCTAAGGGCTTGTGGGGGGTTAAAGGTCTTGTCCCTCTGGCTTAGGGCTTCCCACACCTTTTGTCAGAGACTGAGAAAAAAGTGTATCTTTTTTGGTAACACTCTTTATTTCTTCAGCAGCTTCCTGTGCTGCCAGGGAGCAGCATGGGGCATGCCCAGGAGCAGAGGAGGGAAGGAAGCATTACCGGGTCCTGATTTCTCCAGGGTACCTCAGCTGCTTACAACCCTCTATGCAAAGCACTAAGCAAAGGTTTTTGGGTAGCTATCATGAGACTAACTTTATGAAAGATTCTGTTGATATCGTTCTAACACAGGAAGCATGTAAAGAATTAGAAACAGACTCCCCTGAAAGAAGCAAGACAACAGGATATATTACAGTATCAAAATATACTTGACAGGTGGAATGTATGTATCACATACTGAAAGAAACCGTTTGGTGAGTGATATATTTCATATTAAAATATATAAATAATCTGCTTGAAGAAAACTTGGACTCTCTGGGCAGGTGGTTTAGCTAGTACATCTTACATACTGCCTGTTAAAACAGATATATTAATTTCTGAACTTGATAATCATTGCCTTGTTTGTTTGTTTGTTTGTTTCAGGGAAAAATTCAGAATTAGATGTATCATTCACAGCATCTGACAATACCCTGTGGCTGTTACTGGCTTGTGTTATTCCAGCATGGCAGTGTAGTGAATAGTCCCTAGTTAACCAGTCTGTCTATTGATTAATACATACTCCCATTACAGTAAATATATATCATAATAAATTAGGCAATATAACCATAATAAACCTGCTGTATCCACTATGTAACATACTAAATCAAAATTAGCAATTACTAATTGAAATTATATCCCCTAGTATAGCATTATATAAATCAAAGGCATTTTCTCTAAAATCCATGCATCATTCAGAAGATTAATCCTCCGGCAACTGTAAATGTTTTTTCTGCTACATTCATTTGGCTAAGCTGGATAATGGTAATAGCCTTGAGGTTAAATACACAATACAGTGTGTTAGAGCTGATATAGTAGTTATTGCCACATATATCCTTACTGCTGATCACACTGGACCAGTGACTGAGCCATGGGGATGGTCAGTGCACTGCACCCAACATAACCCCTGACTTGGGCTTCCTCAGCTCTCCAGGTTGAGGCGAGGCTGTCTGTACAGCATACTTGGAAGTCTTTTATCCTGTGTACTCAGACACAAAAAAATAAGACATTAAAAAACCCATGCTAATTTGAAAGAAACATTGGTGGCTTGGATGCTCCCAAACCTACTGGTGCTTTTCTCTTCCTCGCTTCCCTCTTGAAACTTGGAAGACTTGAGAGGGGTGTTGTGTTTCCTCTCACCAGCATTCCAGAGCACAGATGGGAACATCAATGGGAACTGCTCCCATGGGAGGGCAGGACAGTGGCTGAACAATGTTTCATTCAGCCAACAACCTTGTGTGGGTGACATCAGGCTGAGTGATCCTGCCAGGGGGACCGATGGAGTGTGTCTTAAGAGAAACATCTTTTATGAATAATTTTAGAGCGTGTTTCTGTAGGGATCATTACTGGTCCATCAAGAAGGGTTTAGGAGAAGCTCCATTTTGCAGAGCATGCAATGGGGAGAAATACTGACTGCTCTGGGGTGAGGAAAGGAATAAGAAGAAGCAGGTGGAACAGCCTTCACTTGCAGCAGCTTCACAAAATGTCCTAACTATGCACAGAAAACCAAGTGGAGGTTATACAAACCTCTCGTGCTTACTTTGCATTTTTGAAGTAGAAAACTGGGCATCAGTCCAAACCCATAATCTGTGCAAGGGCATGTCACAACAAATGGGAAAGGGATAATTACAATTTTGTGAAGAGTGATTCTCTATAATGCTACCTACTGCTTACTTACCAATAATTTTAAATTTAGCAACTGATGCATTTTAAATAATACAAATTAAAAAACAAAAAAACAAAAAAAAACAAAAAAAAAAAAAAAAACCAAAACAAAACAAAAAAAAAAACCCCACAGCTCATATTTGCTCTTAGTTATGAGGCTTTTTTTTTAAATAAACCTGTTTCCCTAGTGGGACCAATGTGTGTGCACATGTGTGTGTCTGCTGATAAAATGGTACTGAAATGTATGAGAGCATAGGAATGCAGCTTTAGCAGATAATAACTTTTGATTTCATTGTTTCTAGGGTGTTTTTTTTTTCCTAAAAGTCAAGGAAAGCCCAATTTTCTCAAGACAATAGCAGCTGGAGAACCATTCCTGTGCTTTCTAGCACTGTGTGCAAAGATACAGGTAAGAGCAAGTCTAAAAGCAATATAAGATGTAACATATTCTTCATTGCCTTTCATTGCAGTTCTATAACTTAGCTTGCTGGAGTGGCTTTTGTGGTAGGACTCTACTTCTATCATATCTAACACCTCTTCTTTGTGTCCAGCAACATAGTAATTTAGCAAATGTTTTAGGGAAAAAAACCCAGTGCTTTAGAAAGATACTACGTTTTACATTACTGATTTGTTGTAACTAATATAGATATTCTTATCCATGGGCAAATCTGAGAGTATTAATCTACCCACTGCCTAAATTACACCCACACAAAGATTTATTTTAAAAGTGAACACATAGAATGTAGCTCAGCAATTAAGTATTTTTATAGTCTTAATAACTCCCTGAAATCAGCAAAAGAAAAGCAACATATACAAGCAAATAGTAATCTGATAATTTTTCTCCATAAAATCAGAAATGCAGGAATTTTCAAATTCTTTATTATTTACTTACTTTTAAAACAATGCCCATAATTCAAGTATCCTCTTTTCTGCGTAAGGAGTCAAACCCAACCATATGGCTAATTGCTTGCCCAAGCTGTGGTCCTTTTTGAGCAATTGTATCGGTGGCTGTCTCCATCAGCAAGTGCTGTGGTGCTGTGGGTGCGGAGGTAAGACGGCAGGTGCTGGGGACTGACACCCACACCATACATGTTCCTATGGGGTGGCTTCCCATCAGCTCTGCTAAGGTGTCAGGGGCCTGCATATGAAGTGTAGAGCTCTTGTGTGTCTTCTGGCTTAGCTTAGCCCCAGGAGATGCAGTTGTCATGCTCCAACACTGCTCTATGGTGTGAACTGAAGCACAGTAAGTGGAAGGTGATGGGGAGGTTTGCTCCCTCCTAAAAACAACCAACAGGCTGGCAAAGGTGCACCCATTGGACACCACCTGCTTATGGGTCTGCCTGTAGCAGGTTGAAAGGACATCCAAGAAACATCACTTCTGATCAGTTTTTGCTGTCTGATCAGCACTGAAGCTATGACTACTTAAACAGAGAACTGCAAGGCAGGTGCAGGTCAGTCTGTGCTGAAATCTCCCCTCCACCCCCTCCTCCTCCTGCCTTAACAGGACTGGACTTAGACAGTGCTCTCCATTTCTTACAATATTTGCAGGGTCATGGCTTGAGAGGGAAGGCAGGAAAACCCTGTGTCACAGATGAAAGTAGGGTAAATCATGGGGTAAATTATCCTGGAGCGCAATCTGACAGGTGTACGAGACAAGTCAGCCACATTCCCTGCCTGATTTAGCTTCAGGCATTTAAATCCAAGACTCCCACCTATGAGGACACTGCTCTGAAAAATGTTTGCTGTGATCTCAGAAAGACTTTCTCTGTGCTTTCTCCCTGCCATAGTTGCATTACATGGTCCAGCTCTGGGTCATCTATGTGTGCCTCCATGTCTTGGCTACCTTGTCGTACCAGTGTTAAGCTTAGGTGGTTTAAGGAGTCAGTTTATTCATGTATGATGGTAATCCCATTAAACGTCATCTAGGTCCACTCTGTGCATGTAAAAAAATGCATGTTGAAATGCTGAGCTACAAGATGCTGGAAAATCTGAAAGTATGGCTTTGTGGTGCAAATGATTAATATTAATATGCGCAATAGGTTTTCATGATGTGGACAGGGTGAATGGTGAAATGGATTCAGGTCTTTTTATTTTCTTTTCAGCTTGTTATTATCTAGAGAAAACACTAATTACCAGAAGCTAATAGCTAGTGTGTTACTTACCCTCTTAATTAGTACCCTAATTATTAAGTGCAGTGATAACCTCTAGTTAGAACATATTTGCTTATTAAGACTTTCTTGTTTATCTGTATTCCCACCCCCTCTTTTTAATGACACTGACACCAGCAGAGTTGCTGGAGAGACAATACCAATAATTTCCCCATGGGAAATGAGTCATTTTGAGGCTCCTGAACACTGTCATGATTTTCATTCTGTTGTAAAATGCTTTGCACCTTTGAACTGTTGGCATGTGTTAAATTGTGATATTAAAGCCACTAACATTTGAAATTGGAAGGATGAACTCAGGGGACCAGAACAAGTCACCTCAGCAGCACAAGATCTTGCTCAGTGTCTGCCATCTGGGAGGCAGGAAGGCGTCTGAACAACACGGTTTTCAGCCGCCTGTCTCTAAATCCTGAAGCATTCAGCGAAGTATTCTTCATCGTGTCTATCTAAAGTCATGATGTCATCTTGGGATGTACTTTATGTAGATCCACTGATAACCTTTTGCTTTCCATCATTTGGAGTAGAGGCTGAGGTGTTGGGGTGCTGGATGCTGCCATCCTGGGTGCCCGCACTGAGTCCAGGGGTTGCGGCACCCACTGCTAGAGGAGGTGCTTCCTGCTCAAAGTTTGTCCATGCTAAAGTGAAATGTCAAGCAACTGCATATGGCTTCTTAATAGAACAGCCATTTACATAGAAAATTAAGCATAAATACCTGCCAAAAATCCTCTGTGGAGGTGATTGGTGTATATGAGCCACTGCCAAAAGTTATAACAATACAGCCTTTTTATGGAGTGTTATTAACTCTTCTGCAAAGAGTTAATAAGAGCAAAGAGCAGCACATTTTAAGTGACTGAAGCCAGTGATTTAAGATGTGTAGCAGAGGGGAAGAAAGATTTCTTGATTACAGAGCATATTGTACAGCCGTGCTTGAGTTGGATATGCTGTAGCACACTAGGAAAAGTACTTTATTAGCTGAAAAAGCTAATGGAAGGAGCAAGGAATGCCTGTTCTTTCTGTCCTTGATTCTTGGCAGTGTGGGTTACAAAATGCTTAAAGGATGTGGATTAGAAAAGATGTTTTAACTATATGAACAGTTACTGTTTCTATAGCCTCATTAGTATGCACAATGCCTTACACTGATTTGACATTGTCTCTGCCCCGAGGAGCTTGAAATCTAAAGGCAAAACCCCATGACCATCTGAAATCTGAAAATTTCAAGGAAGTCTCTGAAAAAGGGATGCATGAAACTGTGAGCAAATACATTTTAGTTGACATGTCAAAAGCAGGGAGCAGGCAGGGAGGCAGAGGTAAACTGAAGCAGAGGAGAAAAATAGTGCAAGAGTCCTAACTGTTGTCAGCTTGATTCCAGCCTTGTTCACCTGGACAGACTCCGCTGCCTTTTTGTCGGTGGGGTATCTCTAATTTACACTGATCGAAGTGAGAACATCTTCCATGCTTTTATCCAACATGGCTGCTCTGGAGTGGGTTTAACCCCGTGGCCCTTTTGCTTTGTTCAATATTTATGGGTGAGCAGGGTCCCTTGAAGGAGCAGGCAACAGCACAGGCAGAGGCAGGATAAGCAGGCAGATGGTAATGTTTCTCCATGCAGGGACCCACTTGGAAGAACCACAGGGGGTGATTGGTACTCCTGCATGCGAGCAGCAGCTGTGTGTGCACCCCAACCTCAGCCCAAGCTGTAGCATTTCTGCAAGCTCCTGTGTGTGTCCTGCCTCTGTGCACAGCCCATGTCACACAGGCTCCTTGAGCATTTGTGCCACACGTCACACATTCACGTGTTGCATAGACATACCCTCCACTCAGCCAGAGAAAACAGCTTCCTCAGGGTAAAGCCAGTATGCGCTGGGGGGTGAATGAAGCTGTGAGGATGATTATAACATGCCCAGTGCTTTCCTGAGAATAGCAGTGATCACAGAAATTGAGAAGCAAAGGAGGCTTTTTTGGTCTGTGACCCAGTGGTCTGGAAGACAAAGAAACCCCCCACCTAGTTTTTTAATTAGGCAGAAAATTCTCCAAGGCAGTGAATAAATGCCCAGGCCGGGACGGAGGCACCCCATCGAGCTGGCACATGCTTCTCCATCTCTGAGCTCTACAGTGCTTCCCGGCCCTGTCCTGCTGCCCCGGCACACCCCGTGCTCTGCCCTGCCCCAGCACAGCTCTGCGCATTTGCAGGGTCTTGCAGAGCTGCAAAGAACTCTCGGTTTGGGCTGTGACGGGAGCGCAGGCTATCTATCATGGGGCTGAAAAGCCTTTTCTCTTGTTCTCTTCTGATTAGACATAAACTTCAGTATTGGCAGTAGAAAATGTTTGGTTTCCTAGAAAGACGCTCAGCTCAGAGCAGGAGGAGGGGTTCTTTGTGAAGCCCAAATATGATCAGTCCTTTCCGGTTCCCCACTTTTGGCAGCACTACAAGAGACAACCTTCAAGGGAAGCTTCCACACTTTTTTTTATTTTTTTGTGGTGCTGGGTTCATAGAGCCTCTATAGCTACACTTAATAGCATAGCTTTTTCTTTTTCTCTCTTTTTTTTGTTTGGTTTTTTTTTTTTTTTTTTACAGATGTATTCTGCTAGAGAAGAGAAAGATGGAGAGGAATGAAAACTTTTGGTTGAGGCTTTAGCATGTGCTGTCAAGGCCCCATCCATCAGGTGGGACCCAGCCCCCTAAGCACCAATCACCTGAGGCTCACAAGGGCTCAGCAAAGTGTTTTGTAAGGTCCCTAAGTTTCCCCTTGCCAGGTGAATGCTACTTGCTCATCTTACCAGAGCGGGGCTGTGGTATCATGATGTCTCCCGCATTATTTTGGTACATCTTTATGTTATGTACTCTTACAGGCTTTTTCAGTTCTGCCTACAGCAGTTAAGCTGTGGCTTTCAAGTCTGTATTTTTGTCTCTTTTGTCATCCATGCAAGTGTTTCCATCCAGTGATCAGAGGCGCTTTCCACACAACTTATTTATAGTCATGCTATAATACATGTTTTGTAATACAAAACTTTCTTAAAATGTTATGTACATTGCTATGAAAATCTGTGATCACTTAAAATTGAAAAATAACTGTTGGTGCTAGAGCATTTTAAAGAAGCAAATGATTAATGGGATGCGGACTAATAGCACAGTGATTTCTAGTTTAGTGTTAATTTTATGCTTTCTAGCACAAAAATTGTACACAATTGTAAGATGTTCACACACACAGAAGTTGGTGTGCTGAAGCTGCCACCCTGCGTTTCCCCGGGGCCTCTGTTTTAGAACAGTTTTAGTCTCTGTACTGGCAAACGGTGTGCGTGAACATTGGGGACAGAGAGTTCTCCCAGGCCTGACCTGCTCGGAGGGACTGAAATTTCATAATTGTTCACAGTAGTCACTCATGGACAGGAAATAGTTTCTCTGTGGAAAGTGCTAGGAAAGCAATTTCTGAGAGTTGTGCTGCTGTGTGCATGCAGTGTTCCCTGGGAAGGAACCTGTATTGGTGCACAGGTCTTTCGACTGGCAGAACTGATTTTATAGGTGTTCCTTACGTTGCAATGGGATTCTTTCCCTTCCAGCCTTGGAAGTGCAAGAAAATAAAAGAACAAAATTGTTACAGCAGCAAGCGTACAGTTGAATGGGTAGTTGTCACACAGTGCAAAGGTATTTGAAAAGGTGGAGGGGAAAATAATCTAAACGTCCTCCTTTTTCTGGGAAAATGTGTTATTTATGGATAATTTTCATTGTTGAAGGATAGCGTAAAATACAATCAGACTATAAAAATGAAATGTATGAAGTGTTATTTACGTTATATTGGAGAAGAGGGAATCACTGGCAGAGAGAATGTTACTTTATTTAAATACAAAATCAAGTTAGTCAGAATTGCATACTTAGATTGACTTCTATATAAAAAGCAGTCCATAATTCTTCCAGCAATAGAAATGTGAATGCTGGTAAGCGCCGCTAATGCCTCTGTCCCAGCTTGTGTTTGTATCCCCAGACCACGCAAGAGTCTGGGGTTGGGGCAATACTCTGCTGCAGCAGGAATTGAGCAAACCTAGAGCTAAGTGAAAGGCAGTTTTCTAAAATGGTTTTCTGTCTCTCTAATGGGTGAGAGAAGAAATGAGACAGTACTACCCAGTACCAGACACCAGCATGGCTGCTATCGGAGCATTAACAGCCTCTTATGACTGATGCTGTAACTAAATGACCAACATGTGTGCTTGGCCTATGGAGCTGAAAGCATTGAGTTTAAGAGATGTGTGTATATATAAATACACGCTTTTAATAAGTGGTGAATAATTTTTATTACCTCTTGCCGCTAACGCTTGTGAATTCTAATTAGTGAGTGTGTTTATCCTCAGAAAGCCCCTGGCTCTACTGGGCTGCTAGCTTCACAGAGTGCTGCTCTCTTGGAACCACCCTTCCCTTCCTTTCTCCCAGACCTTTGCAATGCCCCACATTTTCAAGTCACCAACTTTGTAGCCAAGGACTGCTTTATCGATACAGAAACATGGTCCCACTGTACAAACAAAATACTTTTAGTGCTATAGATGCTGCAATAGAACCAAACCGAAGCTATGTACCTCTTTCCTGAAGCCCCACAGTCAAATAAAGCTGTTTCCATTCATGCCAGCAGAGGAAGGAGTCCCAGAGCCTCACTGGGTTTCCATATGCCTTGAGTTGGTCCAGAGGCAGAAGCTATTACTGTCCTTCTTTCTCTTCTTAAAGAATGACCAATTTTTAATGAGGTTTTCTAGTCATTGTCAACATTCAAATGTTCATCACTAGATCAAGAAACCAACTTATTCCTGTAGATCCTCTTTTACAGAATCACAGAATGACATGGAATTGGAACGGACCTCTGAAGATCATCTAGTCTAAACCCCTGCCAAAGCAGGTCCACCTAGAGCAGGTTCCACAGGAACGTCCAGGTGGGTTTTGAATGTCTCCAGAGATGGAGACTCCACCACCTCCCTGGGCAGCCTGTTCGAGTGCTCTGTCACCCTCAGTGAAGAAGTTCCTCCTCATGTTTAGATGGAACTTTTAATGACTGTCAAGACTATGTAACCAGGGTTACATTTGGGGTACTTTCTGCTCCCTCCATTGCTCTTGCCACATTGCTAGAAACAAGACACAGAAAATTATTTTTCATGTTCCTGGAAGACAAAGTTAGCATGGAAAGGAGAAAATACGCTGGTTTTAGTATGCATTTGGAGGGTGGTGCTGCTGGACTTGTGTAGGTAGATGTTTGCACCTGATTTGTAGGACTGGTGATCAGCAAGGAAAGTTTTTTGCTTTTAATATTTCAGTCTGCCTGTAATGAAGCATAAATGGGCATGAAATGTCATAATCTCAGATTTTTACACTTCTATATTTTACCATAAAATTGATTACTTTCTCAGATTTGAGAAACTAGACTGTGCTGAATAGATTAGGGTCTGTTAGTACTGGACATTCCTGCACATCCTTTAAACAGATAAGCTCTCAAAAGGGGTTTGTACTATTGGAAATTCTACCCAGAAAGATGACTATGTCCACAAAGAGCATTTTTTCATCTCTTCCTGTTGACAGAAAAATAGCCCAAGTAATGTGGTTTTATAGCATATCAGATCACTGCCAAGGCAAAAGCATTGCTTAAATTCAGCTTGAACCTGCTTTTTCCACTGGGAAAGGGAATTCTTACTGAATTACAAACTTTGGTGGGTGCTTTTTGCTTTTCATAAGAAATGACAGTTCCTGAGAAAAGGAAAAAGCCTTTGACTTGGTCGTTAGGTTTTAGTAAAACTCTAATGTTTTGGTGAACAGCGAAGGGAGCTTTATGTTCTGACCCAGCAGGGCAGAAGTGCAAGGAGTAAACGAGGACTACACTGTATGAAATACTGCTTTAGAAACTTCTGAAAGATTTGTTTCCCCTGACAATATGTTCCGTTTGCTATCGTGATTAGCTACTTCCTCAATCACTGCTTTTATGCACTCAAGGGGAAATTCCAACTGCTGCTCTTTGTTGCCTGCAACACTCTGCATGTGTAACTATGCTTGGTAAAACAAACTTGGAAAAAGAACAAGAAAAGAAA
This sequence comes from Pedionomus torquatus, assembly GCA_013398155.1. Taxonomy (NCBI): domain Eukaryota; kingdom Metazoa; phylum Chordata; class Aves; order Charadriiformes; family Pedionomidae; genus Pedionomus; species Pedionomus torquatus. Next base: position 49,005 of record VZRU01015686.1, on the reverse strand, counting down.
AGGCACTTTTACTGTCCATTTTAAGAAAAGTTCCTCCATCTGAATGCTGAGATCAAGCTCAACATAACATGCAGATGAAAGACAATTTCACATCACAACCCTCCTGAGCCAAATGGCTGGAGGTTCTTGATGCTCAGCCCCCTTGGATGCCTGATTAAGACACAGAATCATCCAGGCCGGAAGGAACCTCCAAAGGTCATCTAATCCGACCTCCCTGCAGTCACAGGGACACCCCCAACAAACCAGGTTGCCCAGGGCCTCATTGAGCCTCACCTTGAATATCTCCAGAGAAGGGCCCTCAACCACCTCCCTGGGCAACCTGTTCCAGAGTTCCACCCTGGAACCTTAGAGAAGAAAACCCTAGAGAAGAAAAAAAACCCTTAGAGAAGAAAAAAATTTTCTAATATTCAACTTAAACCTACTCTTCTCTAACTTAAGTCCATTGCCCCTCGTCCTATCGCAGCAGCCTTTGTGAACAGTCTCTCCCCAGCCTTCCTGTAGGCCCCCCTTCAGGTACTGNGATTGGCCTTCTGGGCTGCAAGTGTGCACTGCCTGCTCAGGTCTAGCCTCTTGTCCATCAGTACTCCCAAGTCCCTTTTTTCAGTTCTGCTTTCCAGTACCTCGTCCCCCAGTCTGTACTGACAGAGAGGATTGTTCCGGCCCAGGTGCAAAGTCCTGCACTTGCTCTTGTTGAACCTCATGAGGTTCATCTGGGCCCACCTCTCCACATCTGAACTCAAGGCTGTGGAATGTACTCCAAACAACATAGTCTGTGCCCAGCTTAAAGGAAGGTCTGGAAAGATGAGTAACTCCTCAGAATTACCTGCAGGAAACTCTGCTGCTTCCCTCCGATTGGTGAAAACTGTTTGGAAGGTGTTTGCCAAAAGGGATGCAACCGGACTGATGGTGGAGTTGAGGCCTGGGGCCAAACTGCAAGTGCCTGAACTGGTGCAGCCCGATGGGGCTGTGGTGACCTGAGCTGGAAAGGAAAGAGCCCCAAACAGGTTGCAGGGCAGTAAGGGTTACAGTACATCTCCCTGCTGCGGGCTGCAGAAAGCCTGTATTTTATTCACACAGGAAACTAGACTCTAAGTGGCCCATGTATAAGGCTGTGTATAGATTAAATGCCTGCACGAGGCAAATACGATAGTACAAGCTACTCTTTTTTACCATTACAACCCCCTATGCATAATGCATAGCTCATGAATAATTTGCATAACAGTCTGTTCCTGAACTTACGACACAATTTTTTTTCACTCTGAAAGTAAACAAAGGAGAAATGTTATCCATCAGGAATAAGAGGGAACAGGCAGGCTCGGCGGCCGCGCAAGCTGGAGAGCTGAACTGTCCCTCGAGGAAGCGGCTTTCGTGGTTGCATGAGCAATGTCCACTATCGCTCCACTAGCAATCCAGGAAGAAAATGAAAGTCTGCCAAATGTTTAAAAATCATCCATTTTATTACAGCATTACTCAGTGCCTGTAACTTCATGAAATACTGTTTGGAAAGCTGGTGGTTGAAATGGGTGTGGATATAAAATCAAAGAAAACGCTGCCCTTGGAGGCAAGGCCGTAGTCCCTAATTTCAGTCAGAAGCAAATAAATAGTAACTATTACTTTTCAGCATTTTGAGTGCTTTTTGTGCTCTTAAATGATCCATGAATGATTGTGTAGGGAAAGAAACAAGGAAAAAGCAGCCGTCTTAAGATAAAAATAAGTTCTATGCCTTTTCTCTGTTAATTTTAGGCCAAGACTCCTGCTTAACTCTGTGATACTGGAAGAAGCTAAATAGCTTCTTTCTACAGTCATTATTTTTACTTTTCCTTTTGACCCTCCTGGATTTTCCTGGGAGCATCTCTTAGTCCCTGCCTATGTGATCCACGAACCAAGGGGTTTCTTTTCCTTTTTTAAAGCTCATTCTGTCCAGATTTAAAAGATTATGGTTACTTCAGGGATGCAAGTCAGACTTTGCCATGCGTTGTTCATGGAATGCAGGCATAAATTCTTAGTCTCAAAAGTTAAATTTTACAAAGTCAAAAATTAATGAAATTCTGTGGGTGACCTAAATAAAAGTAGGAGTTGGAAAACTTGGTAGCCGTAGGGTTTCACATGGGAGTTAGATGGGCTCTGATGGTGCAGAAGAAGCAGAAAGTCAGGAGGAACAAATGCTTTGTTAGCCAAGCTGATAAATTCCACACAACCCATCTGCATCATAGGAGTTTGAAAGGAGGAAACTCAGTCATTGGTTTTTTTTATTTTTAGGTGTTATTTCATTTCCATCAGCTCATTATTTTATAAACTAACATCTGCCCTCCTTGAGGTGAGGCTTTCACAGAGGTGCAACTGTCATCTACTGACTGCAGCACCGGTGGTGGTCTCATCAGCTCCCTTAAATTACAAGCTTCAATGGCTCCTAAAGGAGGGAGGATCCCATATGGAAACCCCTGCACACACACTGCCGCAGGGGAGGACGAGGTCATTCAGCAGATTGTGCCTGTGATTTACATGGATTTAACTCCACAGATCTGCAACTCTGTAAACCCAGCCTGAACTGTGGCATTTAGTTCCCCAATCTTCAGTCTTTCTCAGAACACAGGTTTTTGGTGACCTGAATTCCCAGCAACACTGGAAAAAAAGCAAGGAGAGCCTTGTAGTGCTTTGCAAGTTACTGCTCAGCCATTTGAATAACTGTGAAGAGAAGAGTAGTTGACTTGATAGTGGGACAAGATGGACATTCTTTTGAGGCTGCCCAAGGAGGACACTCACTCATACAGTGCCTGTCTGCTGCAGTGCTCTCTCTCTGCCACCAGCACCATTCTCTGTCAGGGCCAAAGGGCTCTTAAGAGACACTAAAGGCCTTAAAGATTGGTCCCAACCCACTTCAGCTGTGCCCTTTCTGGCCACTGATCCCTGCTGATCCACCTGACTCCACCTCAGACCTGCCTTGTCCCCAGTGATTGCTGGGCTGGATCCAGCTCCAGTCACCATCACTGGTCCTGACCCAAAACTGCAGTTTGACTTCTCGACTTTATCTTGGATTTTTCTTTGTTACCACGATTTTTGCTGATGGCCTGGCCTGTTGGTTGGACCAGGCTGCCAGCTCCCAGCCTCGCTTGGGTGGGCTGAGCCATCCTGACCCTGTAAACTGGGAATAATCAGGTATATTGGTTGGTTTGGTGAACCTACACAAAGTAGTTACCTCTTCCTAAGTGTTAGAATTTAACTGAGCAACAACTGCTCACACCACTCCTTCCTTCTGAGAGAAACAGCCCCCACAAGCTCATATAAAAATACCCAAATGGATTTGAATTACTTTGGTGCCAACTTCCACCAAAGGAAGTTTCTTATTTCATATTAACTGTCCTACTTCAATTGAGCACACTTTTTTTCTTCTTCCCTTTGATGCCATTTTTTTCATGCCTTTAGCTGTAGCAAGCAAAATCAGAATGCAACTCTCTATATACTTCCTTAGAGGAGGTTGCTGTGATGGTAGGCTGCACAGGAATTGTAGGAGAAAAGGTCTCACTGATTGTTGTGGTTTAAAAATTGGTGTTGGTTTACAACCTTTGGACTTAGTCCTGGAAAAAGTCCTTTGAAAACTGAAACAGAACTCAAGGATTTCAGTTTAAATCAACTTGAGAAATCATGAATTCAGTCATCACTACTGAAATATGACTCACTTGTTTGCCAAAGCATGCAAAAATGTCAGTTTTGTGTGGAACCATAAGCTAATCAACATTAGCTGTGAAATACTGGCAACTCTCATTAAGCCTTCCAGATAGCACAAGTGGAGATTCATAGTTATAACGAAACCTGAAAGGAGCACATTGAGGCTGCTCTCAATTTTCCCCAACAGACTATTGCTTCGCTTGTTCTCAAGTATAATGCTTTTCATTCAGTCAAACTGTTTTTCAGGTTTTCATTTCACACATTCAATCTACTTTGAAATTTTTCAAGATGTATTTTAAATTCAATTTGGTTTTGGTGTTCCGAGCACAGCATAGTTCGTATAATAATACTATTTAATATGATTGTCAACTTTTTAACTTTAGAGGCTTTTATGAAAATTGCAAGACACTACTTCAAAGTTACAAGTATTTACATACATAGATGAAATGTGGCTATGATTTTCATTTTGCAGACTACATTTCAGAACCAGGATGCGATGGTAATAGCTGCAAGAAGTGATTTCTGGGGTTGCAAAAATCAGGTTGGTGTATTTCTTCCTAATAAATTTCAGTGTACATGTTTACTGAGATCTTCAAAAATACCTATTTTTTAAGGTTTTGAACAGTATTTATTAGGCCTTATTTTAGAAGTACAGTTCTGTACTACATTCACCTTCAACCAAAATGGATGCTGTAATATCAGCTTACAAAGCAGCAAGTCTTAATCTTTATGAATTTTGGGAAGCATATAGTTAATTTGTTGTTATTCCTGTACAGCTAAGGAGAATCTTCCATATGGAGAGTGGAATCATAGGCAGGTTCCTTTGTTTTTATTTTTCTGAACCAGCAGCGGGGGTGTGTATGCATATAGTTGAGACCATAAATCTGTTTGTCCCCTTCCATTTTATAGAATTTTGACCCATCTGGATGTTTTTATCTTGAAGAAAATGGGAAGAAACATAAACTTTCCCCACTGAGCTTTAAAGATTGCTGATGAAATAAAGTCTCACTCACCAGAAAGTTAGCCTAAGTAAATGAGTACACTCAGAAGGTTATGAACTGAAAAAAAAATGCAAAGTTCTAAATTGGATTGCTGGCAGCAGCTCCTCATGTTTCATGAAAGCTAGTTTAGTTAAAATTATTTTCTTTTTTGTTTGCCAGGAAAACCAAGATATTTTGTTTAAGTTCATTACTTCTAATAGTTCATAAGTAGGTGAGTACCAAGCTATGCTCGTTTTCAGTGTACTGAGCTCTCAGATGGAAGCATCTTTGTCTGAGAAGTTGCCATTTTACTACTGTTTGGATGCAGAGCATCCACCGTTGCACACAGACTCTCAGGGAGGTTGTGTTTGTACCCTCTCATTAAGCTCTGTGCTGGGGTTTGCAGCCTCAGCAGCTGTGCTGCTTAAATACAGGGAAAAGGCTTTTTTTTCTCCCACTTGCTTTTTTTTGTTGATTCTCAACATTAGGCACAAGTGAGATGTTTCTCTCTTAGGCCATGAATAAGAGCAGACTTAAAGCACAAACAGGATACCTGTCCTTACCAGTCCTGATTCACTAATGCCTATAGAGGTATAGGAAGTGGTGTTAGATGTGAGCCACCTTTCCTATATAGGCTACAATGGACAAAATGCCCAGTGTTGCTCACCTGCACAGTCTAATGTGTCCACACAAATATGTCCACAACATATAAATATACTGCATCAGGCTCTGCCCTATTTGTCTTCTGCCTGAGGCTGGCTGACTGCTCAATGCCATGGTGGGCAACGTACATTTTGGGATGCTCTTTCACAGGGACTTATTCCACACAAGATAGGCAGGTCGAACTCAGATGTTACTAAAGATCTATAACTTGTCCCAAATCATCACTAAATCATGGCTCTTCAGAGGAATACAAGCATTTTTAACTCTGTTCCTGCTTTCTTCAGCAACATCTGAGCTGGCGTGGGTGCAGGCTGAAGGCCTGGTGGGTGCCACACTGAAGGCTTTGCTGTAAGTCCCCACAGTGATGTTCCTGGGTAAAACACTGCTAGGTGCACCTCACCTGCTGTGTGCCAAGGAACATTTAAGACACAAAGGGGTCTTGCTGTTTTGGACTAATCTCATTGTAAAGCAAAAGAATTGAGAAGGCAGAGTATAAGTGAGGAATGATGGAGGGTTAAAGACACAACAACCTCGGCTACAAGAATAAGAACAACTTCAAAGCACTGTCTTGGCCTGAGAGGCAGACCAGCCTCATCCAGGGTCTGTAAATAAGATTGCCCCCAGCGTTACGCTGCTAAAAGCAGTACAACTAAATTCTCTCTGCAAACCATAGGCTGATATTATTACAATTTCCAAAAGTCTTTGCAAAGTACTGTAAAGGCAGTGGAAGCCCAGCAGCTTGGCTTCTTCCTGGCGCCTGCCCCAAGCCCCGTGAAAAGGCTGTAATTGCTGCTGCACAGTACTGCAACTGTAGGCACAACCAACTATAAGTCCTCCCCGGTTTACATAATGGCCTGTTTCTTTATTTAAAGAAAACCAAACCAAAACCAAAAATTAAATCAACTGCTTTAAGGGCTCTTTCTTCAGTTTTAGCACCCTCTAAAATACTCAAACGGACTTCTAAAGCAGATGCTTGTAGTGCACTGTGGGTGAGGATTAAGCAAGCCCAGATTAATTGTACAAGGAGTAATCAAATGTGGAAACGCCCTGCTTTTTCCCCTTGGGGGACTTCAAATGAGCAGCAATGTTCGGAGCAAGCTTTGTTGTTGGTGAGAGCCACCTCCTAGTTGGCTCCTAATAGCAGTGTGACAGTTGACGCAATCCTGTCTATTAACATTTTATTTTATATTCTGTATATTTTTATTGCGGAAGACAATAGGGAGACCAATGTGCTTGGCTAATAAAGTTTATTTATATCCAGACATAGTGTTGCCATCATGACTGGAACACATACAGTAAAGAACTGGTTTCTTTTGCTTTTTCAGAGAGAAAATTACTAGGTGTTTTAAACAGTCTGTCAGGGGGCATGGTGAGCAAGTTCTGTTTTAGAAATGGTCACTCCATGATGGCTGGGAATTAAAAATATTCGTTCCAGGTATCTGTTTCAGCATTTGGAAACTGGTGGTCACCTGAAAGTTTTGACCCAAGTTTCACACAGAAAGCAAAATGGGTAACAATAACTGAGTGGATGCATTAAAAATGAACTGTCTTTTTCTCCCTGGAGAAGAGATCCATTCTGCTGGAGAACACTTGGAAGCTCACAAAGCTCCTTTTCATTAGAGAAATGAAAGCCTCGCCATCCCTAGAGCTCTTAATTAGGCACCTTTTGCCATTTACACAAATCTGTGTCTCTGCTGTCAAGTCATATTTGTTTTAAAAATTGATCATTCATTTCAGCTCTTTTGTTGGGCAGCAAAAATGGATAGACTAAATGAATCCAAACACTTTGTAAATTGTCAGGGTTTTAATATAATCAGTGTGGCCACGCCAAGCTCAGAGAACAAGTGCCCGCCAATGCTTTGGGTACAAAATGCTTACAGAGCAATAACAAAACTGTGTTCAAAGTGAAAGGGCTATGAAGGAGGGGGAAAAAAGCACACGTATGGAGTATATTAGGTGCCTGCAGACCTAGATGGTACTCTTGTGTTTATGGTGGGTATCAATCTGCAGGCATTACTTACCAGTTAGACAGGAAGGGTCAAAATGAAAGTGCTGGTTTTTAACAACACTTAGGTTGGATATTTTCTGTGCAGGTTTTCTGATGAGGAATAGTTTAAAAGTATTATTTCTTTTTCACCATCTCCTGAAAAAGAGTCTTTTAGGTATTGAATATGAGTTTATACTGAGACCAACTCTGTAAGCCTTCCTTTGAAGCATTTCTCCATTATAATGTTCAATGTCTATTTTAAAAGGTTATTTTAATTCTTGCAGGAAATAACTCCTCTTGTACAAACATGTAAATATATATATGAATGTAAGTTTATATAAAACTTTGCATATAAATGCTTTTCTCTTTTTCATTATTTTCTTGCTTTAAAAATATCAACCAACCTTGAAACAGGAACAACACAGAGACCTGCATGAAGTGTCAGGGATGAAGCTCATTGGTGAAGCCAAGCAAAGATGATATGAGTCTCACCATCCAGGAAGGTAAGTGTTCCATGTCTAGTTGCTGCCTTCCAGACTGAGAAGAGTCTCCAGTTATCTGCATTTTCAGGTTGGCTGATCTCTTCAAGAGGTGGCACTAAATATATGGAAGGCTTCTTTTGCAGAATTTTGTGCAAACATTCTAGATTTTTCTAGAACTTCTATTTTAGGTTTAAAGCTACTAAAAAGTTATTTTTAACATTGATAGAGAGAACTGGACATTATTAATCATCACGCTGCATTGTGGAAGGGGAACAGGGATACAGCCAAAGGTAATTATTTAGCTTACGTAAACACTGTGTTATAGGGAAAAAAGGTTTTTAAATAAAGGCCAACATAACTAGAGGAAAAGAGTAAAGATGATTGATTGGAAAACTTATAGGAGTCATTTTCACATTGATTATCTGATTGTCTTTTCAGTATATGCATATCTTTCTCTTTAAAAGTGGTATCAGTTTGGGTCATTACTCCCTGTTTTGTGGCTGCCCAGATGAGCTCTGCTGTGAGAAAGCCTGAAAGCCTTTCCTCACATGCATGTGAAGGGATGTAGACTGTGTGTTAGATACATGATGTACCCTTGAAAACTCCCATCAGCTAAATTGTACTAACACTGGTGCCTCAGCTGTCAGTGTTGAGGTTTATTCACCGTTTTTCTCAACCTGGTAAAGAAGTTGCCAACAAAAGCATCATTGCATTAGAAATAGCTTAAGAAATTATAAAAAATCCTCACCTGTTGTATTTCTCTCACCCATTTGTTGTTGCTGGTGGTATTACATGAAATCCAACACAAATACCTATATGTAGGTGAATACAGTATGATTTGCTTTTGAGTTCTTTCTTTTTCAAAGATAGGCAAGTCTTACTTTATTGATTGAAAACTGAAATTTCCACAACCCAAGAGCCTTCCTGACAAAGCAGTGTAAGCAAATTGTGTTAGAGGTGCTCACTTCCTAGAGGACTGAATCAAAAAGGATTTATCAAAGAGGTTCACACAAGAAGGAACTGTACTCTTTCTCATGAGTGGACAGTCCTTTCAATGCCCAGCTGAGACTGCTGGTTTGTATGTGAGGCAGATCAGATCGTGGACATTGCCAGTGAGGCCTTTCCAATGGCCAGTGTTCTTCCCTGCAGCATTTCCTGCACACTTTTTTTCCCCAAGGTTATAAAAGTCCCTGCAGTCAATATTTTGCTTATAAAGGTGAGAGATGGTCCTTGCATATACTCTGCATTTGAGTTGGATTAGCTGGAATTTGCAGCACAAGTTCCTTTGAATAATGACAGTTAAAGCATTAAACCTCAAGGTTCACTGTACAACCCAGCAGACTCACCCCTAAGACTCTAACTTATTTAGTTTCCACTGTGTAAAAATATCCTTGGGTTTCCACCTGCAAAAATTCAGACTGAAACTCTACTCAGAAAAGCAGTTTCATCTTGTATGTGTCAGGGCCAGGCATCTGGTACTGTCAAAATGAAAATGTGACACATTGTATTTAGCTAGACCTGAGATGAATTTTTGAAAATTGCTCAAGCTTGGAAAGTTTTACATGGTCTGGAAGGAGGATGAGCTGCTGAAATGCTCAGCTTAGCTATCGTAGCTGCTGCAGATCTCACATACGTGTTGAGCAGCACAAGACTATCAATTCTGAGGCCTGTGAGATAAATGCCATTGGGGGAGAATATGGTGAACCCTGCAAAGCCTGGACTGTTTCAGTCGTGTTTGTATCTGAGCACTGGAGTGCCCCAGTAAACTACTGAGTAGCTGGCAAAATGGAATCTGCAGCTATTTGCTTTGCCAGTAGGTTTGTTTAACCTCTAGCGGGGTCACTCCATTACAGGTGACTTAAAGGCACAGAGTATGGCCAGGGCTTCAGTTTTGAAATTTTGGTAAAACTTTGGTTCATCTCTCTGTTTCAGACCTCAGTAAATCACAATCTGGACCTGTGTTTTCATCCTTCCATCTGGAATTGGGATGTTCAGGTGACCTTTCTGGGAGCTTCGCTCTCTTTGGTGGGAGGATACATATGAAGAGTCTGAATTCTGCTTTTCCATTTTCCATTGTTTCACTCTAGAGCTGTCAGGCTTTGTCCTCATCATTTAAGCTTTAGATAAACAGAGGAGCACCTTAGCCCCTGAAAGCAGTACAGCTATACACAACCTCTTTACCCACCATCACGTCCCCCAGCCTCCCAACGGGTTTTGGACAATGACACTGGCCAATTGGTGTCATACACACACAACAGAGTAGTTTGTTGTGTTCAGCTGCCCCATGCCCAGAGCTGTATGGAAGCCCCTATTTTCCACCTGTTTGTGGGCGTTATATAGCTCAGGTATTTGCAAACAGCTGGTGTAACTGCTCCCTTGAGGATCCATCATCCTGGGGAGGCCTCCAGAGCTATGGAGGTACAGCAGTGTCTCCTCTGTGGGCCACAGCATCCTTACAGGGTTGGGTTTTTTTAAAAAAATTGATCATAGAATTCCTGTGACTGTTGTTAGAAAGCTGGCATCTTGGGCGAAGGCAGAGGTGCTGCGGTCACCACACAGTGACCCTGTGGTCAGCCAGGCACTGAACTGAGTTAAACAGCTAATTCCTGACAGGGGAGTACTGCCGCTCACGTGCCTCTGTGGGGATGATATAGCTACATGTTACTTTGCTGTGACAAACAAGGAGGCATTTACAAGCCCCTGTTTACATCTTCCCAGTTCACTCAGCTCCAGTAATTATTGGCAGCTCTAATTACCACCAGATGGCTGTATTTTAACATGGGACAATATCAAAGTCCCCCAACTTAAATGTGTAGCTTTTGCCTGGGACTGTAGCAAGGCAGAGAAATTAAAGATGTCACTGATAGTATGTCACAGTGATTTGTGAGAACAATCAGAGTTTTGCTGACAGATATCAGATACTTTTTTGATATTCTGAACTCATCTACAAATAAAATTTGTAACAGTGAATTAACAAAGGTGGAGCAGGAAAGAAAATGTCTTAGGGAAGGGGAAAAAATGCTTCCTTTACAGAACAGCAAAACTTTATTAAAAAAAATGCAACTTAACAGTATCAAATATCTTTCAATATTGTCTGCTCCAAATAGCATAATAGTACAGGACCAAGTAATCCCAGGAGAATGCAGTTGCCCAAACACGCAAACCTCTTGCAGCATTTCAGTTACACTGAAACTCTGACATAATTTTCAGTGCAGGCTATGATATGGGATCTGGAAGTAATACTTCAGGTGTATCTGTTCAGTGCCTTCTTCATTAATCATTGGTGTGAATTGCAGTAGTATTAACAATCCTGTAACAGCTCTGGCAGCCCCTTCACATTAATAACTAACTGCCTACACTCCAGGCTCTCCCAGGCTGAAAAAGGCAGACGAAAGGGTGGTGGAAGGTGCCACATGGCCAAGGGAGGATGGACAAACCATTGCATCCTGTCAGCTTTGCTGTCTTCTATCTCATGGGCTGAATTGGGAATCCCTCCTCTTCTTCAGGCAAATAAAGGTGAAATGCTGAGGGATGGAATTTTTCTACTTCTTTCAGTTTACTAACAGTAAAATAAAGTGCATATCTGGGGTAGCACCTCCAGGGACAATCCATTTTTTTGTGTTTGTGTAGGCTGCAGCCAGCTTGGTGTGTCAAGTCAAACACTGATACACAGAGGCATCAGCAGTTGTGTGCAGTGTGTGTGAGAAGCGAGCTCAGAGCTTGTCCATGGAAAACTCTTCGTCTTAGACCAGAACAAGTTCTGTAACTGTAGGCAGTGATGGACAGGAGACCTCAGATACTTGGTCTCTTGGCTGATAAGGGACTGTTCTTCTCATATTTTTCAGTGGCTGCTGCCTGTGAGCTTTTGTGAGTCCTAGTTGATTAGGCAGAGAGATGTGATGTGATGGGAGACTCTATGGGTACATTAGTCTCCATGCTCTTTGCTAAGTGAGCAAAACTAGAGACTATGTAAGAACCATAGTCAGAGGAAAGGAGTTATTGTCAGTTCTGGACACTGAAACTGAGTGGGTTTACGCTTTTTAAAGTTCCACTCATTATAGCCTTCTGAAAGATTCATTGATTCAGGGATCCTAAAACAATAGGCAAATAGCATTGAGGGACAGGTACAGTTTGAGATGCTGTAGGTGTGGGAATGTGACCTCAAGATGTTGATTTGGGAGAGTGAAATGCCTGTGTTTGGAAGAAGCAATTCTGTGCTTTAAGAGAGCTGAATTTCCCTGGCAACCCCCATCACTGGCTCTAAGAGAGAAGTTGCTGAACTTGCACATGTAGGGAAAGACAGTGAATTATAGAGGTTTGCAGCCTCACATGGAGAGAAAAATGTAGGATTCATAAAGCAGTAGCTGGAGGATGTGTGTACAGATGCTTCAGAGACCTCTTGTGCAAACAGACAACACCTTAACTCATAGAAGCAGAATTAACTTTGTCTGTCAACACTGGTTCACTTTACTTCACTGCTGTCACAAATACTACTGAAACACCCTCTGAGATAACTTTTTCTTAGAATTAAGCCTATGTTACCTAATATCTTCCCCCAAACTAATTGTCTTTTTCAGCATCTCTCACTGGATATAGTGGCTGGGCCCTGTGACTGTTCGTCTTTTCACTTCCAGTATCTGACAGTTTATTGTATTCTTAATATTGCACCCTAGACATACTGGGTAGTTCCTAATAGACTCAACTGGATACACTTAATTTTACCTCTTTCTTTTTCAATTTACTAAGATCTGACTCTTGATGGGATTTTTTTACCGCATGAAATACCTGATTCAGCAGGTGCGGCATCACATGGTGCCTTCGTCAATAGCTGATGTTTCCCAAGTTCATCTTGAAGTTTATAAAATGCACTAAGCAGATTGGGAGTTCTGATTGACCACAGGCTTACCCGTCCTAAAGCATCACAGCACTGCTCAGTATCAAAACATGAGTCAGGATTTGTGATCACCATGCTATCAAATATCAATATGGTCAGTTTTACAAACCATGAAGCTTTCAGACTCACTCAGGAAGCCTATAACATGTTTGCTTTTCATGCAGAATTCATTGCATTTGATATGAGAATTTGTTTTTATACTAGTTAAATAAATACATTTGACTCTACAAATGATAACTCCTTCCCTTTTTTCCAAAAAGTTCCTTTGTGTATTCATGATGTTCACATATCTGTCCCAGCCTTGCCAACCTCACAGTCTTATTTCCCTGTCACCTGGGTGTTGTTGGCGATTAATGTATAAATACTTTCTTTCTTCTGTTTTGGTAATAATCTGATCATTTGTCCTGGAGGCAAAAGCCTCTTTACTTTCCTTGCAGAAAGGCAGCTTCATTAAGCAAGTGCTGTGTATACCTATTGAAGTCCCTGGAACAGACCACCATTATAGGGCAATCTCTTGTTGAGAAAATGCTGTCAGCAGGGTCTCCAGATCAGATTAGAAAACCTCCATGGAGTAGGGCATTTAAATAACCATCTCTGTTTGTCCCTTAGGATGTGCCCATCTGTGAAAACTTTCCAAATGGCACAGTCCTTTGAAAGAATTTCTCTGCTCTGCACGGAAAGCTGCTGTAACTAGGGCTATGTTATAAAATGTCCTGTGTGAGCTTGGTAGGATAGGGCTTTTGAGGAAAATGTTTTTAAACTGCTGAGTTTTGAAGTTTGCTTATAGACCTACTTGAGAGGCGTTGTCTCGGAACGCCCCTGGAGCTACTGCAGTGCAAATACATGGAATGAAAGGGCAAAGGCCCTGAGGCTGCTGGTCACCCCAGCTCCATACCCTGTGTGGAAGGTGAGCTTGTTCATTGGAGTTTCTCATGCCATGCCTCAGCCATGCAGGATTTTGGGGCTGTCTCCACTGTGGTTCTTTCCTTGACTTGCCCACCACCTTCTCCAAGTCAGTATGTTCTTGCACAAATTGCTGCCGTGAAGTAGTACTTCTGTATGTGCAGGGCCTTGTAATGCTCAGCAATGGCAGACTCCTTCCAAGGAGAATGATGGATGATGAGAGCTCACAAAATAGAGGCTGCTACAAGCGGGTATTTGAAGAACGGGGTAAGGAGGTAGAGGAGATAAGTCAGATGTGCTGCAGGCTGTGTATGCACTTTGCTTTTGCTAGTAAGAAAGCTTGTGGCACTCTGAATGCATCTTCTAACTTCCTGGAGCCAGTCAAGATGCTTTTAATTTGTCCAAACTCAATCAAGAGGCTGCGCAAGCTGGGCTCGGTGGTTGTTGTCAGAAGGAAGAGGCAGTCGTGTTCAAGCTCTTCCCCTGACCTGAATTCCTGGTCAAAAAACAAACCAGTGAAAAGTAAATGTCAAAAGATACTAAAATTCAATTATTTCTTATTTCTGCCTATCAAAAAGAATTAAGTAAGAGGGATAAAGTGGATGAATGTATCAAGTAAACCAGCAGTGAAAACAATATACTCCCTTTCTACAACTGTAAACAATTACTACCGTACAATTTGGAAAGTGTCAATTAGCGCTAACCGCAGTGAATCAGAGCTTCTTTCTGGTGTAATGAAAATAAAGCATCTTACTGTTACATCGGTATAGATTGCATTAACCTTAATGACTCCTGTAAGGCTAAACTTTGCCTTGGCAGGCAGATTGAACGCTGTGCGTTGTAAGCTTTGCCTTTAACTTATCTTTGTAAAACTTCCATTGATTCTACTCTAATTTAAACTAGAAATACAGAAATTGACAGGATTGAACAGACCACTGGTGCAATTAATTTGATTTTTTGTTGGTAACTGTAACCAGTGATGGATGGACTCAGGGGAAAAAGAGTAATTCATTCCCTGTCTCCTCTCCCTTTCTCTTTCCCCCATGTCCTTCCCCTAATTTGTGTAATTAAGTGTGATGGGATGCCATGGAGGAACAGATTTCTTTACCCCCAGTTGATGACAAGTTTATGTACTGAAATGGAAATATTAACAGTTCTTGTATCTTCATGCTCCCTAGTATTACTAGAGATATTATTCTTGCTGGTGTAAATGTCAAATCCCAGTTTGGAAATAATTCTTCTGTATCTCCTGTATTAAATAGAACATTCTAAGAAGTTTCCAAATTCATTGCCAGGAGCTGCCTTTTCTTAATTTTTGAATGCTTCCTTTCAGTGGGAGAAAATGTAAATAGGACCACGTTGCTCCATGAGCACCACCATCTGCCACATCTCCTCTTTCATTATTAATCCCTGGGTAAAGTTTATTTGGTGAATTCGATAGGCGTTCCTCTTAGACTTATCCCAGTGAAATAAAATCTAACCCTCCTTCTTTCATTTGCAGGGAATCTGTCTCTTCATGCTGCACTTTATCTAAATAAAATTGCTAATTCTTCATGGGAAGAAAGATGAAAGTTGATGTCTCAGCTAGAATAATTTCTTCCTGGTCTAAAGGTTGGTATAGCTTTATTGATTAGCATCTCCAGAATATTTGTTGACTTAGGTTCCCAACCTATGACATATTAAAGTGATTTTGCTGTGGGCAGTTGCTCTTCACTTCAGAATTGAACCCATTGGGGTTTCAAACTCAGCATTTGAAAATTAAAGTACCAGAAGTTAATTACTTTTTGTACAAAAATATGATATGGTTTCAATATCTGAGACATATTAGTTTTACTTAGCTCATACCACATCATGTTTTGTTTTCACTGAATCTCTACCACACTTTAGAAGAGTTCAGCTATTAATACAGCAAAACCACTGCTCTTTTCAAACTTATTGCTGCACAGATTTTTTCCAAAGTTCTATGGCTGATATTCAGAGAATATATATTATCAGCTTATTTGTTCTGCCCATTAGCAAAAAAAACCCTGCTCTATGAATTAGGAAAAAAACTCAGAAATATTTTATTCTTGATGATAACTAATACCACAACGTGCTGCAGTGCAGATTAGAAGATTGCAGCTGTACTTGAATTCAAGAGAGAAAAGAGTCGTTCAAGCTGTGAAGTTAGCTGGGAATCTCCAAGTAAAGCATTTTTCTACTCTCACATGAAGCTGGAGCGTGCTGCTGGCTTCTTGTCACACAGCTTTGCAAACCCAGCTATGTTTGAATAGTAGTTCCACTGCAAGTAATGCACTACAATATTTTTTAAATTAAAATTTAATGACTTTTCCTATCTTTGTTCCTTGCATTGATATGTGCCAAAGCTTCTCATTCAAGTGGGAAGCTAAAAGATAAGTAAGTAAGAATGGAGCAGTCAGGAGGTTAAACTGACAATTCCCAGATCAAACAGGGAAAATGTTGAGCATCTTTAATATCAGGATAGAGGAGAGAAACACATCACATAAACTGTATTAGTGGGGACCGCTGCAAGATTTCATGGACTTTCAGAGTGCGTAGTAACTGCAGGGCTGAGTGAATCTGAAAAACAAGGGGATTTAGGGAAAACTGATAAGAAACTAAAGTCCCAAATTGTTACTAAAGCTTTCCTCGCTGAGAACTATTAAAGAATAATTACAATAAATCAGGAGATAAGGACAGAAGATTTCATTAACTATAGAAACTTATATTTTAAACTCCCCCTGTATTTACAGCACAGGCACGTGTGTGCACAAACACAGGATTATATGGTCTAGTGTTTCCTAATCTGATTTTCAAACAGTACCAGAATGGTGGGTTTTTTCTGCATAAAAAAAAATCTGCAGAATTTTTTTTCTGCATAAATCTCCTTTTGCTGCCAGGTGTCCCTACTCTCCAGCTCAAATGTGGCAAGCACTTCTGAGCTGGTGTCTCATTCATAACAGAGGAGCCAGTCCCATAAACTTGTTTTGCTTAATCACTACAGAGGCCAGGATTCAGAAATTTAGATGCATATGAATGATTTTGTACTATAAAGAAGCTCCTTACTTTTTGCATGTAGATGAGGGTGTGATGCGCAGGGGTGTTCTACGTAGTTTGGAGAAAAAGAGATAGGAGATGCTAATGGATACAAAATTTATATTAATCTCATTTATCACAGAGCCAGTGCAGCTTTAATGCTGCGCAGACACAGTGTTAATAGCAGGGTTTTGTGGTATTTGTTTCCAGTCTCCCGTATTGTTTCAGTCCTGTTTCTCTTCACCTCATACAGTAAATCAAATGGGACATATCTAAACTTCTAAAGGCTTCCAGATGTTTCTTTTATTAGATTATTGGGATGCAATAACTTTCAAAGGGCAGAAGAGTTTTGGCTATCTGGTGAATTTAATCAGAACAGATGTGAGCAAAATTGTGGGGTTTGTGTGAGGACAGGCCAACATCAGCTAAGCACTGGGGAGCAGGTGGGGAGAAGGGAGCAGCTAAATCAGGATTCCCTTTCTGCAGGGACTGTCCTGGGATCTTATGTGCACTACCTAAATGAGGCCAACACACCATGACAGGGAAGCTGCGAAATACATCTGACTGAAAGATGCTGCCAAGAGATTTTTTGACAGGCTAAAGGACATGGACATTGGAAGGAAATAAAGTGTAAGCTGAAAATAAGAAATAAGAAAGTAAAAAATAAAATATAAGTAGCTTTTTTTTTTCACATTACTTCTCTGCAGAGACAGATTTTCTTCTGAGTGAATGCAGGAATACTGTAACACTTATATTGTTTATTACCTTTTTTAAAGTGTTTTAAAGCCAGAGCTCAGGGTCTGCCAGAGCCTGAGATTTCCCCAAATTTAATAAAAGCAGGAAGGATTCAACTGGAAGTAGAGGGGCTCCAAATTTGCTCCTAATCTTGTACCCTTATGGCATGGTGTATTACTGAGATTACTGGGACTGTCCTTCCTCAGAAAGTCCTGCCTAATCTTATTCATAACTCGAAATACAAAGGAAAGGCCAGGAAATCTGCTTGTTACAGTGTTTTAAAGGACTGGAGACCTCGGTGGGCACAAACACCGAATGCCACAAAGATTGTGTGACAATATTGGTGGAAGCTTTAAATCAGGGAGTGTGGAAGGAAACATGTGGTTATGCTTCCTGGTTGTGTGAATTAGCTCCTGGATGATGGGTATAACAAGTGACTATATCTTTTAATTGTACTTTAAAGTCTGTTGCCTTTATATAACTTAAGAAATTTCTGGAGAAGGGAAGAAAGCCAAACCAAATGTATTTCTACATAAAGCAGAAGAAACTTTTGTGTCAGGGATTTGTGTGGTCTCAGAGCAGTGCAAATAAAGTTGCTGTTATGTTTGTGCCTCATGTGATGTCTGCGCCTTGGTTATGGCAGATGCAGACCCTAGTAGTTCCCAGCACAGGTGGATTAGAGAAACAGCGTCATGGGACTACCTGGCTTCTGTTCATTTTTTTTCTTACACGTTGGTTTTTTTACACTGCCCTCTGTGTTTCAGACTATGGGATAGGAAGAGTTGACCAGTTCATTAGCTGTTTTGATAATCATAGATTAAGTAACTAACTGGAGTTTGTTTAGTACTGCCATATCACGTATCTTGTGTAGTAACGAGATTCTTTCTTGCTTCTTCTTCCTGGTAAGCCATGTCTCTGTGCTCTTAAATCTCACTGTTATCAAAACCAAGTGTATGATGACGGAACCACCACTTAGACAAGCAAAAAACCCAATTGCTTAAAAGATACCTCTTGCTTCCAAATGTGTCTCCAGACCTGTTTACATGTTCCGTTTACCTTTCAGTGAAGGAATCTAAATAAAGAATTAAAATAGAAGCACTTCACACTATCCAAACTTCATTTATTTGTTCCAAGCTCAGTGTTTCTCCTGCTCAAAATCCCATTTTTAAGCTTAGACACAGTCTACATTAAATAGCCTTTCTGTGTAGTAAATTTCTGAGGCCACCGGAAAGCCAAGAAGGACAGAAACAGCTGCATTCAGTACGTCGAAAACTCTTAATTCTGAATAAATGAGGTGGGGTTTGCAAAGACTGAAGTTTTTTTGTTTAGAGAAAAGGCTTCAAAATTAGGAGGATTAGATTGAAGAAAAGTTGAGCCAAAACTTACTAAAGCTGAAACTAAGCATTGCTTTTACCGTGTCAGCCAGCTGAAGTGGATCTCTGTGGAGTTGGAGTCTAGTGGCGCAGGGAATGGTAGCAGTCTAAACATGGTTTCTCTCTGGGCAGTGGAAGTATAGGATATAACAAAGAAAACATGCCAAGGGTCTAGACCTTTTATTCCCATGGTACTTAATACCCTTTGCAGAATTTGGCTCCAAACACAGGAATTTTGAGTCTGAGAAACACTACAGTCCTGGTAAAGCAGGAGCAACAGCACAGCACGCTCCTGGCTGCATCTGTACCCTGAAACAGTGTGCTTGGTCCTCAGAGGGACACTGTAGGCCTCCTGTCTTCAATGGAGATAGCATGTCCAAGACACGTAACGAGCTGTCTTCGTCTCTGCAGGCAATAAATTACTGCTGAGCTGCTCACCTGAACTTGTAGCAGCTCCATGCTTTTCTGAGATGCTGCATGTCCAACCTGCTGGCTGCAAGCCCTTGAGATCTTCTGATGCTGTGACCAGGTACCGCTGTATCACATGTGCTGTTTTCCTATTCTTGTTAGTTAATCTGCTTCTCACTTTTGCAGTCTCACTACAAATGTATTCACTGAATATGACAAGCACCCAGTTTGGGCAGTTCATTTGAGCTCATACTTTCTTTTTGAAATGACTAATTGGTTACCTGAGATAACAAAATATTGTTCTCATTTCTGAGGGCTGAGACTGCTTCGGCAGAGGCTTGAATTACTATTGAACACTGGAGAACTGACTGTTGTGAAGAGAGTTTGTGTCATGTGTTGTAATTTATCAGTCTCCTGAGGTATGTAAAAATCTTTCTGTGACTATTCAGTAGCCATAAAAATATGTTAGGAAATGCAACTACCCCAAAAGTCTGAAACATATTTCCATTTCTGAAATGTTTATCCACCTTGAATACATTTATTTGCAAGATACAGACTGTTTCAGCAGTACTTAGAATACCTTTCCCTTGGCTGGAATGTGGGTGCTTGTGTAATACAAAAACCAAAATCAAATTAAACCCTAACTTAAGTAATTGAATTTGAGTAGCCAAAATTTATGAAGGAAACAAATTTCAGTTACACCTGTGTATTTGTAGAAGATGAATTTTCAGTTGTTAAGTAGAAGTGTTCATAGAGAAGCTTGTGTGTGCACTCAACCAGGGAGAGCAGAGAATCAATATCACCCCTGAGCAGCAGCTCAAATTTCAAATATTCACAGCTTGTAAAGTCAAACTTGTGAAGTTTAATTGACCAGGAACAATTTGAGGACAGAGTGATCTGTATGTGTTTCACAGGCAGAATGCAACTGAGTTATTCACTGGAAATTATTTATTTCACTTTAGAAATTATGGGACACTTGCAATGGGGCTGTGCATTTGCTAAAATCTTAGCTTTAATTTGGGCACAAATAGTGCATGATCCTCAACCAGAAAAGGAGCAGCAATTAGGAACTTGTTTTCATATAATTTCCTCCCTCTGTTGCTCTTCCAAGTAGTTCTTAAAATATCTAATCTGGCTATCAATAAACACATACCTGCTGCTACAGCCACACAGTGTTTTAGCTGTGAAGGAGAAGATTAACAAGGGATCCATGATCCCTTCTGCTTCTGTGACTTTCAAGTTCAGAACAGAATTAACCTGTGATTCTTGCCTCTGTTTCTCTGCTTAGACCAGAGAACTAAATGCCCATTTTTCTTCCTCAGCTGCCAGTGAATATTTACTGTAATTTTTCCTGTAGAGCTTCGTCCCTTTGGCAGCGCTGAGAGTTTGGCTCATCCAATTTCAGTGTCTCTTTTTTGTAACCTATTGCAAAGCCTTGCTCCTCTGTGCAGTTGTTTAATATTACATGTCTCTGGAAATGTTAGGTAGCAGGATCTGGTGGGGAAAGTGCTTCTGGGGAAATAAGACAATCTTCAACACTCCAAATATTGTGAGTATTGTACTTGAGGATGTAAAAGCTCACCTAAATGAGTGTCAAGAGGAAGAAAGAGAAAAATAAAGTGAACAGGATTACAAGTGACATTTCAGTTCTGATTATAAACTTTAACCTTGGCTTCATTCTAAAATTGCTTATTGTTTATGAATATTACTGTTGATGGAAATAAAGCAATTTGGAGGAGCCTGTGGTGACTTAGAGATCTCACATGAAATACTTGGTGTCATGTGTGTAATCTGTCATACTCTCTTAGTGTCCAGATTTAACACTTCTGTTAACCTGTTACATTAATCCCCAGTCAGGGCACATTCAGTAGCCAACATGCCAGGCTACCTCTGGCTAAATTTGCTAAGGCAGCTGGGTCGGAGAGGCCATCCGACAGACATAGACCTGTCATGCTTGCAAATTTGGCATCCTAAATTAGACAATACCTTTACTCTTAAACTCCAGCTATCAGGCACCTGGTAAGACTGATAATCCTGTACAGGATCTGTGAACTAGATAGTGAACCCACAAAAAAAGCATGAATAGAACTAATTCTGATAGGTCTTCACTTCATGCCCAGGTGTATGGATAGTTAAGATATAAATATGTATTGGCTGGAGACCAGATACAGATACAGCAGTGACACTGCCTGAAAAAATGCAACATCCAGACTCCAAGATTTAGATTTTACAGGAGGGCACTAACGGCAGAGATCTATCCTTTTAAAAGATAAAACTGAAAACTGAGCATATAGCAGGTGGGGTTTTTTTTCCCACAGGTCTACCTTAGTGCTAAGTTTTGATCTTTAGAATTTAAATAGTTAACAACACTTGTGCCCATTAAAAATGTGAACTCAGGAGTCCCTAATTAGGAGACACAGTTATGATGCATTGGTTACACTGTCAAGGACCTGGCATCCCTGCCAGTTTTCAGCTGTTACTTCAATCTGATGAATGTTAAGAACCTCTTAATATTAGAAGTCTTAATTGTTCCATTTCAGAGAGGGTGCTCCAAGGCTGTGGACTGTAGGGCTGGGCATGCTGAGTGCAGCTCTCTGCTCTCAGCTGCTCTGATGTTCTCACTGGCTCACTGTTGGTGCCTGCTCACCTCCCTTCTCAGACAGCCTGATCTCAGCATTTTAGACTGTCACTGCTCTATCAGACACCTTTTTTTTCCTATCAGTTTTGCTATAGGTGCAAGCTGCTGCAAATTACAAGGAATCTTTTGTGCTCTGTCCTGTTTCAAAGCCCCTTTGTGACTTAACTGTACACAGTCTCTTTCAGTATTTAAGGAATACAGTTTAAGGGCTTTTTTTGCCTTAATCCAACTTGTTTGTAGGGTTATCAGTATTTGTTTCCTGTTGAAATTCTTACCCAGCTTTTACAGCTCAAGTTTCTTAGTGTAAACTATCCTGAGAAGCTAATATCTCCATTTTCAGGTCTGCCTCAAATCCTAAGGGAGGGTACCCTTTGTCAAGACTCTGACCTGATTTATGTGATTTTGAAATCTCATGCAGCATAGCCCTTTAAAAAAAATACACCTGATGTGTCTGGGCAGAAGCATAACATCAGCCTGAATAGCAGTAGTTAGACAAAAGCTAGTGATCTGAAGAGAAACGAGGGGAATAATGGGGGAGGGGTGTGTGTGTTAGTGTTTTACAGGATGAGTTTCGTATTTACAGTTATTTACAGCTTTATGCTATACATTGAATGAGAGCCCTTCACCATCTTTGAGACATTTTTTTCACAAGAAGATTGTGCAGGAGCATATTTTTGGTTTGTCACTTCAGGTGAGATAACTCCATTGACTTCTGTAGCTCACTGACTGAAAAACCATGAGAAAGCACACTTTTATGGGCATCAAGATTACTCGCAATGTAAAGGGACACAAAATGAGGCAGATTTCTACCTTTTTCATACAGCTGACCAGAGAATATTTCTTCCCATCCATTCCTTGTTTTTATTTCTGGAGTGGACAAGGTTGTCTCTTTTGACAGTGGCCTTGGATCCCAGCAGCTGCCCTACTCCCTGGTCAGAGCAGAAGACCTGCTGGGATCTGATAGCTGCTCAGCTGGATCTAGACTGCAGTGACCGTAACCAAACTGTGATATCTGTGATTACACAGATATCCTTCTTTTTGCCCTTGCTGTGGAGAAACACTGAGTGATGTACGCTCAGTGGTGGCAATGGCATTCATACATGTGTTTCATTGTACTCCAGTACCTTAGTTTCCATGGTTACCACAGAAATTGCAGGTTTGCTACACAAATTGGTAGAAGAGATTCAGAACACCAGCCCATATGCTACAGCCTCCTGGACTTCATTCTCCTCTCCTGGGGTCAAACGTGCTTCTCTCTGTCAGGGGCTATAATGTTGGTCTCCAGCAGGTACAGCAAGGTCTTTGCTACCACTGGGCTCCTTCTAGGAAAACTCAGAGCACACACGAGATTGCCCCCTCGTGCTACTCGGTTGTCAAGTTTTTTGAGTAGGGAACATGATCTGCATTTTGATGTACAAACGAAGTGCTTGGGGGGAAGCTTCCTCCCTAGTGCTTGGTTATTCTGCCACTCCCCAGGTGTAAAGCAAGTAAGTAAAGGCATATTTTAGCATGTCATCATGGAGCTTTATGCAGACAGGCTGCAGGTAGAACATAAAACTAGCCAGAATAGGTAAAACAAAGCCTATCCAGGCCAGGACCTGCTGTGACTGGACAGACAGCAGGGTCTGTAGGTCCATAGGAATGCAGAAGCATTGAAAACGCTCTCCCTGTGCACAAGCAGCTGCAGTGCTGCTTTCCTGAGTCAAAGATGGTATCTTCGCATTTATTTTCTTAGTGATTTTTTTGTCTAGTTGTGTTTGAACTCATATCCAATTCAGCCTCTGCAGCTGGCCAACAATGAGCTTTACAGGTTAACTACACAGCACTGGGTGAGGAAATCCCCTTCAGTCGTATCTTTTTCAGCATTAGTTGTCCTTGTTAATTTATTTGTTCAGCAACCAGAAGCCATTCCATAACTCTGATTATTGCCCATCTTCATGTCCTTACACTTCGAGTAAATCCTTTCTGAGAGGGGTGGTGACCAGAACAATTCATGGTTGTTGAGATACAGACTCATTGTGGATGTCCCCGTTCCTTTCCTAGTAAATCCCAGTATCTGGATTGTTCCTGACACTGAGCCGGCACTATCTATCTGAATACCAAGAGTTCTGTCTTCACTGATAGTTACAAAGGCAAAGCCCCTCACTCTGCGTGCTGTCACAGCTGTCTGTTTTGAGAACTCTGCCAAACTCTTTCATTGGGACCAGTGCATTCCCTGGCATGCCTTGTTCAATGGGGTTAAGAATAAAGCTGGTTTTGGAGACTAGGCCAGCCTTCGGACTTGTGAGGCTGAAGTTTTGCTTCACGCTCAGTTTGAGGATCCTTTCCATGAAGTGACGTGTATCAGCATGATCTTTCTTGAAGGCCTTGCCTTACACCAGCTGTCTGGGGAGAGGGCAGGACTCTGGGCTCCAATTCTATAGCAGTAACGAGTTAATCTGCCAGTCAAGGTGTGTTTCAAGTGGGTATTTTTCACTGGGGACTACTTTAGTGGTCCTCCAGCTCTGTCATCCCACAATACTTTACCTACTCTACTACTGCACATCTACTGCACAGAATCCTAATCCAAAAGTGAGGATGGGAGATGTTCAAAGCAGAAATGCCATCCTCTACCCTGATTTAGCCCAGCCTGAATTTTGTGCAATTTTTTTATCATCATTTATTTGAAGCAAAAGATACACTGTAGCAGGCAGTTCTGGTGCTCTTGTAAAATTGTTGTGTTGTAGCTAGTCATAATGCATAATTATCAGAATCAACTAGATGATCCTTTAAGGTCCCTTCCAACCCAAACTATTCTATGATTCTATGAAACATTACAGAGAGTGGCAATTAGAGAAGTAGACTTGTCTCGTTACAGCCTCTGAAGTAACGTGGTCACAAAGCGTGCTCGGACAACATACCCTGAAATCACCAAGCTTCTTGCAGTACGTGCATTATGCCTGGCACACTCAGCCAACCAAGAATTTTGGTTATTTGGTGATAATCAAATCAATAGAGTGTGTTATTACATTTGAGTGTGTTATTGCAGTTATTAAATAGCTTTCCCAAGGTTTATAAAATAGCTATTTTTCAATAATATTTTGCATCATACCACCATGAAAAACAGTTCATGAAGATTTTTAAAAGGTCTGCTAGCAATGTACCAATTTAGTTAAGCATTGTAATTTTGTAAATGAACTCAAAAAATCATGAATAAAACATGAAATAGATTAAGCAAGATGAATGGAGTGTTGAGAAGAGATCCGAAATCTGTTTGGGCTAATACTCTTACCATTAATTCTCTAGAACTGTCTTCTTCACACGCTGCTGACACTGCTTCATCCATTCTAATACCTACACTGCCATAAAAAAGTTTCTTCTATCTTTTCATCTTATACCAACTTGAAATTGAAAGGGAGTGACCATATGGGGGAGGGCTTCTAAGATACACAATTCTAGTATATAACAGAATTTAATTCTACCCTATGGAGTCATACAGTATGAGTTTAAGACAGTTAAAGATTTTGTTGCCAGATTAGAATAAATTACATTGGAGATGTGGGAGTTTTAATATTTTCTTCCTTTTGTGGTACATCTAAGTGTAAGTTTATTTGCAATATTTAATATTTAAACATTTCTTTTAAGAGAAATTTTAATTTTGGCTTGGATCATTTGTGTTATCCTGTGAGTAACATAATTTCAGTTGTCTAGAATATATTCTTGTGACCCTTATGATGTTTTTCTTTGGGTTTTTACTTAATTTTGTGTATTCTGACTAAATCTGTTGAAACATAACAATACCATGGGCT
The DNA here is from genome assembly GCA_013398155.1 of Pedionomus torquatus. Lineage (NCBI taxonomy): Eukaryota > Metazoa > Chordata > Aves > Charadriiformes > Pedionomidae > Pedionomus > Pedionomus torquatus. The sequence continues at coordinate 23,452 of VZRU01015686.1, read as the reverse complement.
ATTTCTAGCAGTTTGACAATACATAGCATTGACCTTGCTAAGAAGCAAGGATATCTGTTCTCTGTTTCCCAAGATTAAGGGCATCACCAGATTTACTCACTAGCATTACTGCTCCCTCCCCTAATAATGTATTTTGTGAATTTGTCCTCCAAGTTTAATGGAGGACAGTGCTAGCAATCTGGAAAATTTGGCAACATTACTTATTGTAAAAAGCCTATTTACATATATTAAATATGCCTTGCTAAAGTCTAACAACTAGACATCCCTGAACATCCTGGCAGCACTGAACCTCTCAGGTACCCGCACTGCACTCAGCATGCCTCTGCTGTTTGGCGAGGTTAATTGATGCAGCTGAGTCAGCTAATAATCACTATGAAGAAAACAGATCCAGATGTTTACTGTAAAGCACCGAGTTCTTTGGACAGGGACATTTACCATCACTGCAGAAAATAATAAAGCATTGAGTCAGGCAAAAGACCCATCTACTATAGTAGTCTGCCTCTGGCCTGTTGCAAACATTGGGTGAGCAGAATAAAGACAGGGCAAGTATATGGTGATACTATTCAAAATACTCTCCCAGTCTTCCATCATCTGCAGCATAAATATTCCTAAACCTGTCATGGTGGCTGTTCTAAAGAGCCTTGACCAAGTTTTCTTCTATTAATCTCTCCAGTAAGTTTTGTATCTGTCTAAGCAGCTGTATTTGTAACCTTTTGCAGCAAGGAGGTCCAGTGATGTTGGCAAGAATCTTCTTTCAGTTTATCCTGATTGTCTGCCCAGAGCATTAGTTCTAGGAGAGGGATTACACAGTGGAAGATGTAGAGCAACTCTTACTGAACTGTTTAGGCTGCTTTGACGGTCACATAAAGGGGGTGTCCACACAGCAGGCTTTGAAAACAGGAGTAACTCATGTTCAAAGAGTAAACTGTAGCTGGGAAGCAAAAACCCAAGGTTTTGCATAAGCTCTGGTCTCCCCACTACATTTTCTCTCTTCCGTGTGTTTACAGATTAGTCTGCTTTAAAAATAAGCGCACTTGAGGTTTGAAACAATTCAGCCTACTTTGAAAAATGATGTGAATGTTCAGGAAGGGCTGAACAGAGTACAATGCATAAGAAAATTCAGAACAGTTTTGAAATCCAGGTGTGCTTCAATTTGTTGATGCTGTGGGACTGACCCACTGCTGGGTGTCAGTGCTGATACTTGTAGTTTCTTATGCAGTTGTCACTCTCCAAGGTAACTCCTACCTGCACTACTCTTGCATGTTGATCCCTGTTATAATTTATCAGTGTTACATCTGCCCCATTCTGTACTCTGATTAAATTAGAATCCCATTAGCCACAGTTGGCTGTCAGACAAAGGAAATGTCTGATCTTATTGTCAATATAAGACATGCCCTCTGCCCTGCTGCACATCAGAAAATTTCTAAGGAGTGATAAGGCTGCAGTTTTGATAGGTTTCCTACATTTCTCCAAGGATTTGTTGAAAATGTGGCAGCTTGGTATTCAAATATTAGATTATTAAATTGCACAGTGCAGTATCGATGTATTGTGTATGACATACAAAGTGCTTCCCAAAGAGCTGTCCACTCCTTGGCACTCCATGAGAGCAATCCTTTCATGGCAGCAGCCTCCCTCCAGTGATGCCACAGCAGTAGGAGGACCTGAAGAAAACCACCCCTTCAGTCCATTAGAACAGTCACACCAATGGGAACTGCATCCTGGTTCAGGATGAACGGAAAACCAAGTTTGGCAGTCCTTAGAGAAGTACTGACAAAACCTGAATTGAATGTGTTTTGTGGTGTTTTTTTTTTCTTTTTATTGAAGAGCAGGATATCAATAGAGCATTTGGCTCGAGGACCATATGCTGAATATTCCCTTTGGCACTTCTAATAAAGCCCACAGGCTTGCCACAGTGTTCAAAGGATTCCTTACGCATGTCAAACTTACCTATGTTATCTGCTCGAGTTCCTAGAGGGATTATGAATCCTTACTCATCAAATGTTACTTTAAATGCAACAAGATTTGCTGTCTCATGTTGAGGGTATTTGGCAAATCATCAAAATCCCTGCTTACTTGCTATTGTGTAAATATTAGCTATTTTCCTGTAAAAGGCAGTCTGCCTTCCACAATCTTCCCTTGAAATCAGGTTGCTTAACAGCTTAAAGTCTTTAAATGAGCGTGCACTCATTTTACTCTCTTGAACCATATTATGCTTTTTATTAAGCACTAATAAAACTGAAATATAACTTTTTTTTTTTTTTTAAATGTTCACTCCTTAACTGTGCATCCTTCAGGATGGGCTCAGTTAATCTCTGGATTTCAGCCTCCAATTTTATGGCATTTATCTGTAAAACTCATTTGTACTACACAATGCTCTCACTTGAGAAAATCCCCCAAACCAAAAACTTTTTGTACTAGGTACATTCATTTTCTGCTATCAAAGGGTGAGGAGGGGGGAAGAGCTTCAGACCACTAGGCAGCTGCAACCTTTTCCATAGACCTTATTTATTTGATATTAGCTGAATTGTGTATTGCACTTTATAGAAACAGAAAGAAATCCCTCCTCTAAAGAAAACATCTGCAATGCCTGGAAGCTGTCAGTCAGCTCTCTCCAGATCAAAAATTAATTGTGCAACCACCATGAGAAAGTGAGGAGGTTGAAGCACTTACAGTATTGTGCTCTGTCAGGTTATTAGGTTTTCACCTCAGGAAATTCAGCTTCAAATGCCATGTAACCTACCTTGGCTGGCCACTCTGGAGCATGTATGCAATATACACAAAAAGTTAATAAAAATACATCAGGAACCCCCCACTGACAACTATTTAATTACCAATCATTTGCTGCTCACACAGAGGAACAGAGTGTTGTCCTCTTGGGTGCTTCATTAGTATTATCCAATTTTGGCTACATCAAGGTTTATTTTGCGGTCAGTCCTTTGAAAACAACAACAAAAAAATCAAATATAATAAAAAAATAACCTGTAGCATTACAATTGTCAGGGTAGCAAATATTGCCCAACTGAAATCAGACCTTCCAGCCTGGATTTCAAATGCTTATAGTTTATTTTTGTTGTTGTTTCAAATTATTTTGAGGATAAGAAGAAAATTTTAAAAAAACCTTGAGCTTGTATTGCTTTTCAACAGCTTGTTACACCCAGGGCTTCAAGCTGCTCTGTCATGACAGAGTGGCAGAGGATTCTAGACATTCTCAAAGGATTAATCCCTCTCCTTTCATCCACAGCACAGCTCACCAATTTATTTGGTCCCTCAGTCAACCCAAAGGTTAGTGAGCACCAGTGAGCATTACAGAAACACAGTGTTTGCAGCTGATTTAAGGTGGGAGGGCATCAGCTGTGATGCAGTTCTTCCTTCTCCTCCCTTAATTTAGAGCTCCATTCTGGCTGGGAGCAGTTAAATAACTGGATCCCATCCTATGCTCATGAAGAATGAAATTAAAGTGAGAGACTCCGTGAGAAAATCTCTTTGGAGCATCTATGGAATCACAGATGATAAGGGGTTGGAAGGGACCTCTGGAGATCATCTAGTCCAACCCCCTGCCAAAGCAGGTCCACCCAGAGCAGGTTGCCCAGGACCATGACCAGACAGGTTTTGAATGTCTCCAGAGAAGGAGACTCAACCACCTCCCTGGGCAGCCTGTTCTAGTGATCTGTCACCCTCAAAGTGAGATGCTCCAGAACCCTAATTCTCTTTGTAGTCCTCTAGGTCCTCTAGAGGGCCTCTTCTTAGGATTCTTGGGCCTCTTCTGCCCTCACATATTTTTGGTTTCCCTTGCTCGGCATGATAATTGCAACAGCTCCTGGATTTATATACTAGAAGGGGATTAACACATGCACAACACTATCTTTTCAAAGGTGCAATTTATGTTTATCTTCCTCCTGCTGCTAGTCCCATCTATTGATTTCCAGCTGCTGCCTTTTTACCTAAGCCTTGCTGCAGAGGGAGATTTAGTCAAATAAAAGGTCCACACCTGTTCCTTATGAATGGCTCAAGGTTCTTTAAATCCTTTTCCAAAACAGGACTATGGCTTTGTGCTGGAGTCACAGCCATCTCATTGTTCATTCCACATGGACAGGTCATGTGTTTTTCATGCCATGGTCACTTAATAAGGGTGGCAGCCCTGAGCAAACTCCAATGTTGGATCTGTCCTGAGCTGCCTGTTTAGACTAAGTTTTACTGGGGAGGAACTGGGTGGAGAGTGATGTATTTGTTTTCTAGGATATGTCTGTGTGCCACTGTAATACCTGCTAGACACTGTAAGCTCCAGCTCTGGATTTTTTTCTGCTTTTTATTGAATAGCTGACCCATCATTTCTGTTGCTTAAAGCTGTTTACTAGGTAGGTGCTATATGCTGCCAGCCAGCCTGGGTCACCGACAGCTTCAGTTAGTTTTGCTAATTCTTTAAGTTGCTATATTTCCAGGCAAGCCTAGTGAACAATCGTGGCTCACTAAGCTTAGGCTTTGCAACTAGATGCAGGGGCTTTGCTGTCAGTGACTAATTCTTTTAGGACTTTATTTCCAGAGGCTCTATAGCAAGTTTTGGTGCTCTCCTAAAAACTGCAGCCATCCAAACTGGAGAAGGCTTGGGCTGGTATGCCTTTCCGCAGCTGTGTCTTCTTCCCAAGCCTGCTGAAGGACTGATTCCAACACTGATGCTCAAACTGTGAAGCAGCAGCTATCTGCTGAGCCAGCTCCTGCAATCAGAAAACGTCCTTTGGAAAATAATTGTGCTTGGGCTCGCTACTGTTGTGCATGGATGTTGTTGGGTGCTAGCAGTGACTTTTTGTGTCTTGCTAAACTATTTCAGGGTTCAGAAATGCATGGTAGAGATGATGCTGCAGTGCTGTTGGTTCCGTGTTTTTTTATTGCTTGGTTTTACTCAAGGTCTCTTAGTGGAAGTGATTCTTTGAGTGGCTTATTCCCTCAGCTAGTTTAGACGCTGGACATGCCAAATGCTAAGTATTCAGGTCTTGAGTTTTTTAAATTCTGTTTAGTGAGTTTTCTGCAGCTGGTGCTGACACATATATATAGCAGTAATTAAGTAGGGATCATGAAGTAAATTTATTTGTGTAATCCAGATAAAATTTATTAAGAAGCTTTTTTATACCCTGCTTTTTCATCAAGAATGTGGACTCATCAAAGCAAAGTGTTTGTGGGAAGGTACAGAATTTTAAGAATAATTTCATGGATACAATTCTGATTAAACCTAGAGAGCTGGATCAACCTCCTGAGTAACCACCTGCTGGCATTTAATGTAAAAGTCTTGGGTTCAATTTCAACTTTAAGATCAGCAGATCAGGAACTTGAATCCAGATTCTTTGAACACAGGATATCTTCTAATCATGTTGTGGCTGCTCAGAAGACACCAGCATTTTATGATCTTATTTTGCACATAATATTTCAGAAGAATTTGTGCTATTCCTAACACTGATCAGGGCAAAAATATTCTCAAAACTCAAATACTTGTGCAGAGAGAAACATTTTCCTACCCTGCCCTAGTGCAGACTTTGCAGTGGATAAAAGTACAGATATTGCAATGGTATTGGCAAACTCTAAAATACAAATCCTTATCTTTCCTTATTTCATACTTTCACAACCCAAACCCTGTCTTTTTCACAGCTTTTAAAGAAAAGCTTTGCTTGTAACTGCAGCAGGAAAAAACAGATCTTGTAACGTGGCCTAAAAATCAGCCATACAGAGCTCCAGAAACCAGGTTGAAAAATTAATTGCATCTTCTATGCTCAGATGTAGCATTATTGATTAGGAGCATTCATTTAAAAAGAAGAATAATTTTTTTTCCCCATGCTTCTAAGCTTTATTGCCCAGACAGATCTACTTTCAAAAATCAGTGGCCTTGAACTCCACTCATCAGTATAAATTCATTAGCTGAGTTAATCTTGGCTTGTAGGAAATAAGAACAGTATATCCAGTATGATGGTCCTGGAAGTATTTCCAATCTTTGGCAAAACACTGTTTTTAATGCGTTAAAAAGATTTTTATCTTGTTGCAATTGAGATGGGAAGAATACAATCTATAATACTTTTCTTTTGCTATATCTACTGAAGTGCTAACACCGTACTTTAAAAATATTCTTATAGCTGAGGTTATTACTGGCATCTGTATATTAAAGGAATAGAATATGTATACCTTATAGACACAATTAGTCACCTACCATTTTTTTCCCCAATCTTTCATGATGAAAGCAAATTCTAACTTTCTTTTCTGCCTCTTTCCCAAATTCAACCTGGCAGGCAAAGATTTCACCATAGGAAATAATGCCAAGTGCTTTCCCTGGGGATCCTTTTACCTTGGCTGCTGACTTACTTTTTTTCCCCCTATTATTTTTTTTTCATTGAAAAAAAAGCCATTAATTTGTTGTTTGCTAAACTTGAGAAGTAGAAAAATGCAAGGTGTGGAGGAAAAGTACTGTCCAAATAAAGCCATTAAATTTCATTGATTTAAGAAGTCACCACAGCTTTTTGAGATATTTGCTCTGTTATAGTCCTCATGGAGGAGACAAACGCTTTAGTTAAGCCAGCTGTCAGGTGTAGTGGAGCTGAGCAGTATATTACCCTCCCTGCCCAGCGGCACACTAGTAACTTCAGAGCTCTGCTGCACATCATGTGTAAACGGTACCTTGTTAAAGTGTTACCTTCACATCTAGAGATATTAGCATCTCTCAGTGCTTGGCGTATTTCCTAAAAGTTTACAACAGCCAGTTCAACTACTAGAATAAAAATTAGCAGAAAGATGTTGGCACAGCTGCTAATAGAGTCAGTTTGAAAGTCAAAGAAACAGCCATAACTACACTCTGTGTCCTAGTTACTCCTCTTCCTTCCCACTAAGTAACCTAGCTACAGAAACAAAAATCTTCATTTGAGCTTTTTCATCAGGGAGGTCAAGAAAGTGGCCACAATGACATATTCTTGACTATGAAGGGGAACAACCACACATGCTTTCCAGATATCCACCTACGTGGTGACTGTGGCAGAGCCTCCAAAGATGATTAGCATCATGTTCACCACAGCCTTTTTCCGCAAGAAACACAGCAACCTTCAAAGGACCTTTCTTAAACAAGCACAGGCCAGTGAACTCTGTAGCACAAGTCAAAATTGCCACCTTCTAGGAAAGTCATGAATATTAAATCACTCTCTAAAATGATTATATGGAAGTTTCCCTGCCTTGCTAACTAAATGAGCTCTTCCTCTGTATTCAGTCTTTTGGGGTAAAATAGATTTGTAGTGGTGTTTTTGTTTTGTTAGTATGGAAGAGTCAACACAGGTCAATGAGCAAACTGAATTGTCGTCTGCCTGCATGAAACAGAATTGCTGGCTACATCTTCATCGGCAGCGAGCCTGGGGAGTCAGGACAACCCTCCTCAGACCAGCCTCTCCTCTCTGCTGTGTGGGCTTTCTGGGTGCTGATATGAAGCACTCTCACAGCAAATGGCTCCTTGGGAATAGCCATTGCTCCTTGGCTTGTCCAGTCCTCGTGGACTCACTTTGCACAGTGAAAGGAAATATTTTTTTTCACATTTATGTTTTCTAACAGACATGATTTCTTGAGATTATTGCAGTATGAAACTATAACTTGCTTTGTATAGCTTCACTCTTTTTAGAAGTTTTTTTTCTCCTCTATAGTATGATGTGCTTTGGCAAAGGCAATTTTATTCTTTTATCAGCAGCAGCTTGGGATGGGCATAATATTTACAAATGATGCCATGAACAAGTTATGCAAATCACCCAAATGAGAACCAGTAAGCTTTTATATCCTGCCAAACAATTGTGTATTGTAGAAATGCCACATTTTACAGTCAATTTGAGAAATGTTTTAGAGACTTTAAAACATTAGTGCCCTATTTTTCATACTGCTCAACATATACAACAGGATTCATTAGTACCATGAGTCCATCAATGCAACCTTCAGAATACGAAGGAAAAAATAACTGTAATAGGTTTTAGAAACCTAACTGACTTTGAAAAGCTTCTTGGAACTTCATAATACTGTCAATTTTTAGAAGATCTTGTCTAAAATTGAAAACCTGTATGACTGCAAAGAGGCAATCTGTGCCTTTCTACTAATATAAAAATACCGTTTCTTAGTGCATGTAAATGAGCCATTATAAAATAAATCAGCAAAAAGTAATGGATTCTCTTAACATATTAAGCTCTCCAAAGGGTTCATCTACACTGCAGAATTTACTAGTGTCTGAACTGTGCTGAGGATCAGTGACTGCATGGCCACATTAACTGTGATTTTTAACACTGTTCCATGTCCTGTTCTGCTGTGTCCCGAAATGCATCAGTTCTGGCTACCCAAAGTAGGGTTCCTGGGAGCCACATACCCAAGGGAGATTTGCAAGACCCCACTTTCCTAACTCACTGTGGGGCTACTAGTTAAAGACCAGTGGAGCCAATTCAGCTTGACAGCTTCTACACTATCGCTAGCTCATTTTTAAGTGACTTATCTAAATTTGAAGACACTATTGAATTATTTGTAAGCTTTTATTTTTCCAGCTTGCAAGTGGGATGTGGATTCTTGGATTAAAAAATAGCACAAATTTTCCTTTACCAAAAAAATGGTAATCACAGTTGTAATCCATGCAACTATTCTCCCCAAGTCAAAGGAAAAAACAAAGGCACATCTTGGGAGGGAAATAAACGGCAGCAAATATTTAACTATTTGGTAATAGCGAATTTGGGGAAACTATGAAATAATAACCTTTCAAAATGTGTTCCCAGGGCTTTTTTCAAGTAAAAATGTATTCATGCTGTAGTACTTCTGAAATCCTTATAATGGCTTTCCTTTCTCCCTGTAAGGAGATATAGTGGAAAGGGCTTGTTTTTTTAAAGCTCTTCTAAGTCTTCATCTTCCTGACAGACTTTATTAAAAGGTTACTGGATGGTAACTCAGTGTTTTACTCAGGTTTGTGTACTGAGCCCAGTGCCCTTGTTTTGTGTGTGCGTTTTTTTCTTAGCAGTGAACTATTTACTGCTAAATAGTAGTACAGGTAGAGCTGGAGATTTTCTAACCTTCGTTTTCTTTCCTGCAAGTCTTTTTTGTTAAGGTGCACAATAATTTTGTTTTGACTGAAGCCATGACAGAAGCACCTGCACGGAGTTTCTGGGTCAGACAAGGCCCCAGCCAGGCCCTGCCAGCAGTGGGGATGAGGGGAGGGCAAGGGGGGACATTTCAGAGGTAAAAGTAAATGCAGAGGTTTAAGCATGAGGTAAAGAAGAGGAAGCAAGGGATGCCTGTCCACAGGTAAAACCAGTATGAGGAAAAACCTCTGTGTGTGTGTGTGCAGGCTTCACCACAGCTAGTGGGTGGAGACACAGGAGGTGGCCATCTTGGCTGTGGAGGCCCTCTGGCACCTGCTGGAAGCAGAGCCCATATCTTTCCAGAACCTTCTCCTCAGCAGGGCAGCACCAGCTGGGGCAGCACCAGCTGCTGCTCCTCCACACTGTCTGCCCACCTCCAGTGGCCTTCTCTGCTGGGCAGAGCCGCAGGGGGTGACCGAGTCCCCCAAGAGGCTGCCAGACACCCAGAGGAGAGCTCTGCAGGAAGAAGCCATTGCTGTGGCCGAGTAGTTGGGGCGATCTTTGTGTTTTGGTCAAAGGTGCTTCCCTTCAGCTTTGGGCAACCAAGGGATTATGAGGTGAGATGGTGCTGGTGTTTCAGATTTCTTAATTTACTTGGGATGTAAAAATTACCATGTTTTGGTCTCGTGAGGGCAGTACGGCCCTGAGTACTGCTGCCTACAAGCCAAGGGCATGACGCTACTGGTACAGCAAGCAATTACAGGTTGTTTTTGTGACAACGTGTCTGCAGAATGATTACTTTCTACACAAATTGAGTTTGGTATCATGTGCTACTACAGAAAGATATTAAAAATTGTAACTCTCGGTACCCCTGAAAGATCAGAAGGCCTTTCTAGCTGCCTCTTCTTCCCTTCACTTTTTCCCTTTCGGAAAACATCCTCCCCTACTCCTGCACAGGGGTTTTGGGTGTTCCCACTCCAGCCTGAAACCCTTTGCACCACCTCCTGTCCTTATTGCCAGCAACAGCAGCATATTCTACAATAGATTAATTTGTTAGGCTGAAGTGTTGGGATAGAATGAACACGTTACCACTGTTATGAACTGCCCTACAAGTTTTTGGCATTGAGAAAGAAATGATTATACTTAGTTCTGCGGGCAACGTTATAGTATGAGCTATTTCACCAATGCTGTGGCATGTGCGATATATATTGCACATGTTCCAGAGACAGGAAGGGATGATGAATGGCTAATCTGTGGCCTGCTTTCTGCTTCTGTTGATAAGTGAGTGATAAAGCTGACAAATAGCTAGATTAAGTAAACAGAGCCTACATAACTCATTCAAAGTGAATAACTGTTTACAAATTATCAATTGTTATCTGCAAAATTTTCAATTAGGAATGATGGATCCCATTCCTGTGTAGGAATAATGGGTCAGGGATTACGTGTATCAGGTACCTGAACAGTAAAATTGGCCATCTGACAGTACTCATCCTCAGGACAGGAACTGGCAAGAAATAGAAGAGAAACAAAGGGTCTTTGTACCAAGTACAAAAATTTTTGACTCCAGCAAAGAACAAGAATCTGAATACAATAGAGGCTTCGGGATTTGGCTCCTAAATACAATCAGAATAATTTGTAGTCTCTTTTAGAAGCTATTGTAACTAGTTACTACTCGAGGACCAATTTCCATCTCATTCCCGTGAGTAGTGTTTGCAGAAAATGTAGAATGTGTATCTTTTTATTAGAACAGGGAGAAATGCCTGCTAATATAATACCGCTTCATTTCATAATTCAATGTAGGATGAGAATGGTATTTCAGAGCTGTTGATGTTTTAATCTCATGTTTCTTTGTCCAAAGTAAAAAGCCAGGTACAAATGATGTTAAATTAAACAGATTTAGTTCATCAGTGGTGTATGTTAAAGGTGGGGGAGGGGTTGTGCTCGGCTCTGTATGATCAAGTGCTTGCTTTTAATTTAGTGAGTCCTCTCTGCAACATCCTGATAACAAAACATGGTTTAAGATTCCTGAGATAACATTGAGTGCCAATTGCACATCAGAGGGAAAATAACTTGGCTTGCAATAGTCTAGATTGATCCACAAAGTAAGAGGTTATAAACTGTAATGGAAGTGCTGACACAACCAAACGAGATAATACACTCCAGTACAGCTATCAGTGCAGATGGAACATGCGGCTCTCAAGTGTCTCGACGCGGTCTGACCACTCCTGCTGGAGTAGAGCTATCAACGCCGGGGAATTAAGGTGATGCATGAGAGCTCAGTGGGCCTGGGTGCTCTCCCTCTTGGGGGTTTGGCACCCTCTGCTGTCCACTTCCTGAACCAAAAAAAAACTAGAAATCGGACTATACAGGGGACATAAAAGAGCAAAGCAGCAATTTTGGTAGTCAAACCCCCATGCTCTTTCTTGCTGCAGCAAACTGCATTTGAAAAAAAAAAAAAAAAAAAGTATTTTTTTTTTGCTTCACAATAGAAATTGCATGTGTGTATTAACTCTATCAAAAAAAAAAGGTGACCAAGTCTTGGCTCCTAGTCCCACCATCAGGCTTCCTGACCATGCATGTCGGATGCAAACAAAGCACAGAGGCTCTCGTCCTCAGGGGTCTCATATATGCCAGGGCATAGGGAGGCTTTTCCTGCATCAGCAAGGTCGCTGCATGCTTGTCCAGAGTTAAAACAACCCTGCCCTGGTGGAAACAAGTGGGTTCATACCTAACATCTGGTATGACTGTTCTCGCTACATGAGCATCTTGTGCTGCAGCTGATAGGGCTGAAAATTGTGCAGGGCACCTTATGCATGTTGAAGCTATTTAGCTGAATGTTTATTCACTCTAGGGTTTTTTTTTGGAAATGACTAACAAATGCCCTCCTTGACAGTGAGATGCAGAGCTTCGCTTTTGCAACAAGGACACAAAGGGGCACCAGGCTCCCCAGTAATGGAAATTTAAACCAGAGACCTGTAGAAAACAGGATGCCCTTTTCTATTGTGTAACTACTTCCACTGAATACCTCCTAATATTTGATTGACAAGGTGAAAAATACTGCATAGAGTAGGCATAGCAGCCTGTAAGAAACAGCCTTTGTTTGTTCCTTATGTATTTTGTTTTTTGGATGTGCATTTGCACATTGTATTCAAGACAAAAACAGACGTTTATAAACCAGATCTGCAACACACACAGTGTCAGCCATGCCTTCATAGGATACTGAGAAACCAAGGCTGTGCTTCCCAGAAGAGGTCCTTCAATGGCTTCAGTTTTTAAATTATTTCAATTATGACTTTATCAGTTTGAGTTTTCAATGGCTTCAAGTATGAAATCAATGTTGATTTCATGAGAAGGGCAGGACAAAGCACCCTTCTTCTGAGAATATAGCTGAATCCTGACAGACATTGCTTCATTCCTTCTTGAGTTAGCTCAAATTCTGAATAATGTTCCTCTGGAAGTTAGTCTAGAGTCCAAAAGATATACGTAATCTAAGGCCCTGTCTACATACGCCTGTGTAAGGCTTATTGCATGGTTTTCATACCTGATGGGAAATGCGTCCCCTCATGCTTGGGGGCAGCAACTATGTGCGCTGCATGCCCTGGAGCTGTGTGGTTCTCAAGGTACCAAGCTCCACTAGAGGCTGTTCTCTGCAGGAGCTGGCTGACCATGCCTGTGCCTGCAAATGTCCACTGTGTTTCCTAGGGAAAAATAATCTGGGGAATGCAGCTATAAGGTAAATTGCCACTTGTTTCTCTTACGTTTCACTTCACTACAGCAGTCTCCACTCCGCTTCCTTAACAGAGCATAAATAGATGGATTTACTAATCAACTGCTTTTCTTTCCATACCCACTCCACTTCTCATCACGTCTTCTCAGACCTAGGAGGATAACTAAAGACTCAAAATGCTCACACTCATTTCTATTATAAGCAGAAGAAAATAATAATAATAAAAAAAAATCACTGCAATTTCACATTTGGAAATAGCTTTGGTTTTCTGCTGCAACAACCATGATCTTCTAAGTAGACTGCAGCTCTTCACATTCAGTCTCAATGGAAAATAAAATGGAGGAAGTGCAGAAGGCAGCACTGGTATGATTTGCATACAGTTGTTGAAAACAAACATTGGCTAGTGGCACCTAGAAACCAGCTTTGTATTAGACTCTTGCTGCAAATGGTGTTTTCAAGTCAAAGAAAGAAAACATGACCTTGTGGAAAAAATAACCCTCACTGTAGCATGTATCTGGAAAAAAAAAAAAAAAAAAAAAAAAAACAAACCCAAGGGGGAGAAAAAAAAAACAACAATGAATATTTTGAAAAGGACGTAGAATTAGATAGAAACCTATGTGATGGGAAAAGGCTAAATAAAACCCAGAATCCTTACATGAGATCTCCAGTGAGTAGAAGCCATGGTAGCTAGTGCTGTCTGCACATGGGGCAGTCTGTTGCTGAGCTATATATTCAACCACAGATTGGTTTCCCCAAGCATCAACCAAGACATTGTTTTTATTGATTTATTTTGCTATCTTCCCACTGCAGTGATAGAAAGACAAAAGAACCACCTGTGGGTATCCTAATATATCTAATGCCAGCAGATTTTCAGGTTGAATAAAAACAATAAATCTTTCTAGGCACAAAGGGGAAACCATGAGGTAAGTTAATTTAGGAAACTAAAGAGCATGATTTAGGAATATTGGATTTGTTAGAATGGATCAGGCTGGTCCTCCTGGTTTACTGTCTTCTCTCCAGAGATAGTTCCTAGTGGATGACACACAGTAAGACAAAATAAGCCCCAAAATAGCTAACTGTTCAGTGACACTTCAAGGGACTGACCTGCTTTCCTATGGTGTAACAATACTTATGTTACACCAGTAAGTGTCTCATTCTCACTGTATTATGCACATTACAAGTCCTCCAAAAATTAAGTGGCATTTCTTAAAGAAACCAGATATAATGCAGATGCTCATGGCTGTGCTGATTGCTGCATCTATTGCAGGACAAAGCCTGGATTTTTCCCTATGGTAGTACAGTTAGATTTGTTGTACAACTTCCTGCTAAAGTAGGGAGAAAATGAATAAACACATAAACCTTTTCAGTTTCCTAATACATTCTCAAATCAAGGCTAAGTAAGCTAGTCAAAGAAGGCGTAGAGTCTAGCACATTAGAAAACAAACTTCTCTTTCTCCACAGTTCTTCCAATGGGTTTTCCTGTCTCCTCACTTCCATGAACAGGCTGAACTTGTGAGGAGCTTCTAAAAATTCGTATTAGGCCATCATGCTCTTCAGTTCTAATCTACTTCAAACCAGCATTTTATACTTTTGAGCTTTCTACTGGTAAAAGTTTCCCGAGTAACACAGCCCTGAGACTGTATTACTCTTCTTTCCCCTAAACAGGTACAGCATGGGCTGCAATGGATGAAGTTCCCTACAAGTGCTGCTTTGGTAATGTAGCTCAGCCCTAACTCATTCTGAGGTGCATCTGGAAAGGTTAGGTTTTGCTTTATGGGAATTTCTGCTCCTGGTTCCTGCATTGTATTTTTTGTGTCTAAATGTTGATTCTGACCTCAGAAGTCTAGGCATTTTTCTTAACCCTGTTCTTAGATTTTTGATAATGGAACTACAAGATGATATATAAATAAACACTGATACTTAGGTAGCTCAAGAATGTCATTTTGCATGATCTGGCAAGTTTTCTAATATACTTAACACTTCTTTAGATTGCTTAAAAAAAAAAAAAAAAAAAAAAAAAACCACATTAATAAGGGCTCCATCTATCTACTTTAATCTATGCCCCCGAAACGCCAAATAATATTGGTACTGGTTGCCTCTGTAGAGTCAAGACAGCAATACACACATGCCAACTTCAGACCCGCATCTGTCTCAGACACAGGAAAAAAATCAAATTGAAGTGAAGATACAAGAGCTCAGGAGATATTTCAAAGGAAACCAATAAAAGAGAAAAGCTAGAAACTGGCACTCACCAATAACAGGATTCTTAAAGCCTCAAATTCGATAAACCCACAAACCAAAAGAAATTAAGCAGGCTTTGCTGCTTCAGAATGGCATAATATGGGTTTTTAACAAGATTCATAGGTATTAAAAAGTGATGGCATAAATTGGTTATTTATAGTCAATATTGATTTGTTGCCAGATTCTGCATATCAACAGTTGTACTTCAGTGTCCGTTTACTTTGCTCAGAAATAAATATTCCTGCCCAGCTGCATGCATTAGTTGGAAGAGAATCAGTTTTCACCACTGGCAAAGGCACAGGTTGTTATCTCAAGCCACATGGTTCATTGATTTATCAGTGGTGGTGTAAATACAGAAATTTATAGGGATGCTGTCAAGAGCATTTATTTAAAAGCTTTTTTTGGAAGGAGGATGATAGCACGTTCCCAGGTAAGAATGTGAGAAGCTTTCTGAGTATTTTGACTTACTACTTCATTGAGGTAAATTATCTCCATTTGATGTTTCTGGCTGGCAGAGTTAATTTATTTGTATAAAAGTATTTAATGATGCAGGGAGATTGTTATTGGTGGTTTAATTATTGTTTTGATCAGAGCTTCTGTATGGGTGGTAGTACTCTTAATAAGATAATCATACTTTTTCATCTGTTAATGAGTCTTTGGAGTATTCCCAACACAGTTTTAAGTCTTAGTTGTTTTCCCGCTCATAGTTTAATTTCTGTGTTTCATTTGGCTTGCATAATGAAATGAGATGGGCTGCTTTACTGATGTTTATGATCTGTCTCCCTAATCTGGTTTTCTGGACTGATGGGGATTTTCTACGACTACATAAATATTTCTAATCTGGGGTGGGAATCACTTTTCCCATAAATTGAAACAAATAAATTGGATATTTGTTCCTAGGTAAATTACAATAGTATTTTTGCACAATCTCACTGTGATATCTAAATGTTGCCATTAAAAAGCATGTTGTCTGCCTCTCTTTGCCATCTGTATCTCTTAAAAAAACCCAAAACATTCCCTGTATCTCTTCCTGCCAATACTTGCTAATCAGTACTGGCAAGATCGTAGTCAAATACAGTACAGGCAGTATTTGAACATTAATCTTAGCAAGAGTATGCCTTTACTGAAGTCAAGGGTTCTCAGTAGTGGGTGTTGATAGTAACTGTCTTGTACAGATGTTAAGTTGAATTGTATGAGAAACTGGAAAGTGGATAGAAACGTTAAGAGGAGAAGCATAAAAGAACAAAGTTAGTATCCTATAAATAGAGGGGCTTTGCTTTTCTATAGAGATGAGTATTCTAGTTCTTATGGTAGCATCTATATAGAGTATTTATGTACTCAACCCTTCACTGATTTGTGACTATTCTTGCTTTCCCTCTATTTTGTTTTTTATTCTGAGTTTATTGGGCCTGGATGTTATTTGCTTTGAGTCAATATTGATTCTGTTACAGTAGTGTGCATGTAGAGATGGCCCACACTCAGAAATGTAAGAGCCGTGGGGGCCATGAGGAAGCAAGTGGTGTATGAATGTCCATGTGTGTTGCCTGCCACAAGCACCTACTTCAGTCCTCTACTATGTTCGTGCAGATGCCTATTACAAAAATTGCACTGGGAGAAGGTGATAGGAAATTCTTCCTTCTCTGGAATGTTCTTATCCTCTTGATGCCATGGAAAAATGAAATGTAAATATGGACACATGTACTAGAATATGACCCTTCCCCTTTATTTGCCTGTTTTGCTAACATCACTTGCTGACCGAATGTCTCACAGAAGCTGGAGGAATTATAAACCTTGCAGAAGTCCAAAGTGAATATCACTCAGTGAAATCCAACCCTGTTTAATCGGTCTATAATTAAAAATACATCAAGATAGTAAACACAAGGAGCTAACGAAAAGTGCAATCTAATTGTAATATTGGAATCCAAATCTATCCAGCCACTCCAGGAAGCCTGACCTTAAGGTGAAATCAAAGAAATCTTTTCTATAACATACTATTCTTACAGGGGGGGGGAAATAGTATTTTCTTCATTAACTAATGAACTTTAGTTTCTTGTTTCTGCTAATGTGAGAGCAACACAGACTTAGCCATACCATGTACATGGCTGACAGAGGTATTGAATGGATCTTCTTGATACCAATGGCTATTGATGGGGAGTTTTTAATGCTTCAGATTAGCTTTCTCTACAGCACAGCCACAGCCCTGCTCTGCACATTGACATTGTGCTGTGGTGACCAAGAACATCTTAGTATTTTACTGCACTCAGTAAGGATTTTGTAGCAGTTCACACATTCTTTGGGTAATTGGCAGCACTCTCATACCTGGTAAACACGTGGTGATACTTGTGCCATATTGTGTGATGGGACCACCTTCTTACCTACACAACTTGAAAAGCATCAGCTCGAATTGCTGAAGAATATTTTGCCTTTGACCAGAAACAAATCCTACTGCTTGTCAGCTTCAATGTATGCAGCCAAAACCTTCCATTTGTGCTGTAATGTGCTGAAAACATTACCTGGGCTTGGGGGTCTAGAACAACCTGGGGCAGCAGAGCAATTAGTACTAAAGGAAGTGCTCCCAATCCAGCTGTAGGGCGATGGGTGTTGGGTCACTGTTAGGATCTCTTTGGGACTGTTTCTTATCCGATGAAGTGTTTCACTTGCACCATCTCAGGGACCTTCCAGACGCAGCAGAAGACAGAAGGAGGCCTGGTACAATTCTGGAGATTAGTTACCAAATAACTAAAAATAAATAAATACCAGAAGGGAAGGGAAGGGAAGGGAAGGGAAGGGAAGGGAAGGGAAGGGAAGGAAAAAAGGACTGAGGACTGAAAGGAACTAGGTGGAGGAACAGGTCTTATCTTGCAATATCTTATCAAGTATCACAGATTAGCAGTTAGCAATAATTTCCTATTTGGTACACATAGTGAACTGGGGAAAGGGCATCAGCCACATCTATAAGTAACTTGGGAAAACTTCGAGGTTACTTACAATTTTTTCCCCCAGCTCTCCCAGGCTTTAGCCTGAGAAGTCCTTTCCTTCCTGTCATGACCTGTATAATGTGCCTTACATGTGCAAAGTCTTCAACTGTTTAACTATAAAAAAAAAACTATGAAAAGCTGGCAAGTATCCTAACAGGCAATCACAGGAAGGATGAGGAGAGACTGTGCCTTGGGGAAGGTGTGGGATGTCATGGCATTGCTTTCTGTGGCCAGTATCTCTTAATAGGGGCAACATCATAATAAAACTTGCAAAGATAGCTTCAAAGTGCCCTCTTCTGCTAGTAGCCTGGAGGGAGAAAATATTTATACATACCCCTTTGCAGAATAGCATTTAACCTACGTAAAAGATGGTGTGTTTTTATCTCCACCTGTGTTCAGTGGGACTTAGAATCAGGAACAGGATTCCAGATCTGAAATACTGGGCTCTCATAAGTTAGCTCAGCTTGAGGCTTGTGTCACTTCATCAGTGACTTGTTTCCTTTATGGGTGAAGGGTTCAACTTTCTGCCATTATTAAAAAAAAANAAAAAAAAAAAAAAAAAAAACTTGGGAAGGAGTCTACTTTGTATCAGTTATTGCCATTAATTATTACCACATGAACCTGGGGAACCCAGCTAACACCTAACCTCATATATGGAGAGCTGTTGCACAAATACAGATAAAAGCAAAACCTCTCTGAAAAGCTAAGTCTAAAGAGACTAAACAAAGGGCAGAGGAAAAGGACATATATGTGAAGTGAACGGTATCATGGCTGGTAAAAGCCAGGTTTCTTTTATGAACTTGCTTTCTTTACAATGTTAGGAATTAATCAGTAGTGTAAAATAAACCAAAAAAAAACCCAAGTGAGGTACAATAGATCTTAATAGGAAATAACAAAAATTGGGTTTACAGCAGTCAGGTAAAATGAGAAATAAGCAAAAATACAGGTGGAAAAAGCGGTCAAGCATAAAAGAGCATGCCTAGAAGCTGAACTGGAGAGAAGGTGGGTGTCCCATACTGCAGGGACCAGTTTACAGATGCTTTCTTCTGCTGCTACCAGCTGAGCGTCTAACTGAAGGCCCTGAACCCTATTTTCATCACTTAAAATTACTTAGAAGGGAGCTACATGGTCCCTGAAGCCTTCTTGTGCCAAGTCTGGCATCTCTAAACCAGAAAGCAGGCAGGTGGGAAAGAGACGGTACAGAGGAAACTACTTGGATATCAGTTTCTTTCTTCCATCCTACAGTTGAACCTGACCAAGCATATCTGCACACCAACAAAATGCCTTTTAAAGAGAACTGTCTTGAATATTTGAAATAAAGGAAACTTTTGATTTAATAACTATTAACATTCCCAATGTCCACACCATAAGCTACCAGCACATCTGTCAGCTGCTGCTTAGAGTGGGAACATCTTTAACAAGGCCACCAAAGGAGATGGATGGTCTGAATTGCACTTACTTTGTGTGCCATCAGCATGCTTCTGCGACAGCAAAGGGAGGAGTCTGAGTGGCTCTTCCCTTGTGTCTGTATTCCTCTGGGGATGAACATATTGCCTTTCACAGGGCTGTCAGCTGAGCCTTCCACCAACTTTAAAACTGACATAATTTTCAGAGTAAACAAAGTCTGGAAACAGGAAGAGCAAAGCAGAAGTCTGGGGATGTCACTCTGTTGCCCACAGGAGGTTATCTTCTGGGTTAGAATTAGCCTGATTCACTGACCACAGCAATGGCAACTGCAAATGAAAAAAAAAATGTCTCTGGTTATTACCCCAAAACTGCAAGCCCAAGGGAATAGTAGGGACCATCAAATGCTAAAAAGTCTTTGACAATTTTTGTTCTTCGGCATTGTAGTAAAATACTGTATATTTTGGAATAAGATATGCACTTCTAACAGCTAAACATTACAGCATTTGCTGAGAAGGTCTCTACAGTTGGGGAAAACTTAATCAGTTCAAACCACTGTGGTGAGTTCCCTGTGGAACAGAGTTGGACTAACTCAGCTTGGTCTCAGCTCCCCTTTGAGCATCCTGGACCATGTTGGTTTGCCCTGGAGCTCTTGTAATGCCCCCTTTTCCTTCACAAACACCAACTTTTGCCCCATTGAGGGGTTGGGTTGCAGGTGAGGGTCGCAAGGGGTCCCAGAATTTCACAAACACTCTCGGATTCCCTATGTAAAATACAAACAGTAATTCCGGTAAGACCAGTATATGGTACTCATATGTCTATGTTAGGTCAAATCTCACAATCTTTACTCACACAAATCTACTCTAGAAGTAGGGACAGAAGGTTTTAACCCACTTGTATCTAATTTGAATTAATTTATCTGTAAGTTAAAGCGATTGCCTCTGCATTTTTCTCCTGCAGACACTTGCGATGTTCCTGTAACTGAATTAGGCCCACTTCACTGGAGGGGAGGGCTCTGCTCCCTGAGTTCCATTGCAGTATAAATGCAGAACTGCAAACCCACACAAGTCCTGTCCTCAGCACAAGGATGTATGGCTTGAGCCTGCTCTCTGTGCACTCAAAAGTTCGGTACAGTCAGAGGGACTTCTTGGCACTTGGAATCTATAGGAGTGTGGTCTGAATTAATAAAACAAAGCCAAGTAAACAAAGCCAAGCTGAATGTTTGACTGAAAGAAGCAGAAAATCCTGCTTTGGGAACAGCTGGCTGACACTTATGCCCGGGCACTGCTTATCTAATACTGTTCACACAGCTTGAAAACTTAGCTTCAAAAACAGTTTTCCTTAATATGAGGGGACGACAGAAGGAAAAGGCAGTGTGATGCTAACAATACATGTGACTTGCTGATTCAAGTACTGAGCATTTAGAGAAAATTTAGAGTCTCTTTTTCATCACTTAATGTAAACAAGAGAAATAAATCTTTACATGATTAAGAGGCTGATGATTCTAAAAGACACATGACGTATTTTGCATGAGACATTTATGTTTAATTTTGTAGAAGAAATGGCCTACCACAGCCTGCATCAAAACTAACACATATTAAGAGGTTGTAGGCAAACAGTGAACCATCGTGATTCTTTGGAGATCAGCGTGTTGCCAGCAGTAGCTTTGGGTGAAGAAATGGAGCATACAGAAATGCGTGGCAGGCTCGAGCTGGGGAGGTTGGCAGAGGCTGAGGAGCAGACTGCTGTACAAGAACATGTGTTTGCCACCTTTCTGATACAACCAAAGAAGTGGATGGTTGCATAGAGTGAGCTGCCATGGAAGAGAAGAGACCTCTGAGCAGGCTGGATGGTAAATAGTCTTAAAAATAGAACAAAATGCACTTTTTAAAGCATAGTATCATCTTAAATTGCACTAGCACGATTGCTGATGATGATCTATTGCCTGGAGTACCAGAAATGGGATAGAGTATAATAGCAAGAAGTCACACACTTAAAGATTAATTACAGTAACTGCAAGTAAGCTTGGAGGTTCATCAAATGTGAGATTATGAGGAGAGGAATCCAAGTACATTATTGGTTGTAGGATAACTACGATGCCACTGTAATGCGGTCTTAAAAATGCTAATGTATTCTGGGATGCATCGAGTGAGGTATTTTCAGTAGATGGCAAGGTATTAATATCATTGTAGAAGGCAATTGTTAAGACCTTGTTTAGAACAGTGCACACCAGGTAGAAGGTATAGAGGACACTGGAAGAATGGAAAACCTATTTAGAGAGAAGATTAAAAACACAGTAGAAAGACTGAGAGATTATGATCTAATTGCTATTTATAGGGTCATTTTAGGAAAATATCAGAGAAGCAAAATTATTTAATTTGAAGGGTAATAACGGTAAAGAACAAATGCGATGAATTGGTAGTGAATACATTTAGACTGGAAATTCGAAAGGTTCTGGTTTCAGTAGAGTGGATGCTAGAAAAGCCTTGAAGATAGAAGCAAAGCATCTGGAGAGTGTGAAGGCAGGGTGCCTGCTTGGCAGCATAGTGACCCAGTTCATCTTCCAAACTGGATAACAAAATGGTGTTGGGTGTCTTGTGTATTGCCATTCCCACAAAAGGGATACAAAGACATTTAATCCCTGTACAATGAAATGTGCATTTGGGGTGTGTTTCCCCCGTGTTCCAGGAGGTTTGCTAACGCACCAGGAGGTCCAGAAAGGAAGATTCAACTTCCTTTTGGTGTCTTTTTATCCTCCTGCAAATCATAGCAGATGACACAAAGTTGATGTGTCGTGAAGCTGGCCAGTCGAAGATTTTGTACGTACCTACCCTTCTGTGACTGACAATTAGTAGGACATAAAAGTGTGCAAAACGGACCTTTTAGGTGTTTCACAGATCAGACCGGTTTCTTTTTCTATGCTATTCGTCTTCCCCTGTTGTAGATAGTGAAGGCTAACTTCTAGGCTCATCTAAGCATTTTGGAAGGGCATGTTTCTTGCTCTTACTGGTCTGAGAACTTTGTGATATTTGTGACTTTCGCGGTTTTCTTCCTGTTGCTCACTGCAGTTTGGGGCTTTTGCGGAAAAAGTCCTGAGTTTCTCAGAGGCTGTGCTCTGGGAAGGGGGTGACTTCTGCCACTCGCGGGGGATGTGGAGATGCTCTTCGGGACCCCCGGAGACGGGATGTCTGGCCGGGGTGGCCCGGGGCTGCCAGGAGCCGCACTCGATTACCCAGCTGGTGTCTGCTGGGACGCAATTAGGCGGTGCAGAAGCAGTTTAATTTGAATAGTTAATTTCGCTCTGCCAAGCGGCCGCCGGGGCTCAGCCCGCTGCGCGGCGGGCCGGGAGCGACGGCGC
>VZRU01015684.1:0-10969 GCA_013398155.1 Pedionomus torquatus | reverse complement strand
CATATTGTGTGCTCGATTGTCTTCCCTCCCCTGAAGGTATTCCGCAGCAGGTTACCCTTGCAAGACGAGCAGGATCATCAGGGTTATGTACTGGCTGCCACAACACTTGGGGTGACTGACTGGTTTTGTGTGTTTTTGTCTTTTTTTTTCCTGGGTGCAGGCTGTGAAGGAATCGCAGGTGGATGAGATTAGATTGGTGACCGGGTCCGCTGAGTCCGCAGCACTCAGACTACGTGTTCCTCTGCAGCAGGTGCAGGCCCAGCCGTCACCATTTCTGATACCTTCCACATGGATTCTGATGGCAGTGATTCTTCAGATGCAGAGGTGAGCGGCCACCCCCATCCAAAGTACCCGTGACGTTCAGAACCACTGTGGGTTTAAGACTAGTGTCGTGACTTCTTGGTGGAAAGTCACTTGCTGACTTTTTCCGTAGTTGGCTTGTTTTCCAAGTCATGGAATGCTGTATCTGTGGCTGAGAGTGGTGTTGGGCTGCATCCAGTGGGCACAGGCGTTCATGCACCTTGAACAAATCCATAAGAACGTAGAGGGTGTTGCCTGAAACACTTTTAGCTCTTGTGGCAAAAGTGTACGAATGGCGAACGCATATTGTGCTTTTATGGTTGTTGAAAACAAACTCGGTCGCTTGGCTGATGTGCTGGCACTGGTGAAGCTTTTTGAACTTAAAGCCTGTTGTTAGTGGACGACAAAACTCTGAAACAGAAGCAGTTGCTCTGTCTGGTCTGATAGCCGTGGTCTCAGTAAAACTCCTCGCTCTATTTCCTAGCCCTACAATCACATCAGTGTATTTTAATTTCCAGATGAGGGTTAGTAGGTGCCACAACGGATCTCCTTCTGTAAGAGCGGTGGGCTGGCCTTCTAAAACAGTGTTTTGTTTCGTTCTACAGTCTGATCTCCCGCTGGGCTTTCTGGACAGTCTGGACCCAGAGATGTTTCTCACATATGGTGATCCAGAGTCAACGTGTCTGGAAAAGCTGGAGGAAGACATCTGTGGAGAAACAAATTCCATACCAGCCACCTCCTCTCCCTCTCTGGGGTCCTCATCAGTTAAGCTGGAGGCCATTAATGAACTCATACGGTTTGATCATGTGTACACAAAGCCCCTGATACTGGAGATTCCTGTGCAAATGGGTGACCAAACCAATACCAATATGTTAGTGAAAATTGAGGAGGTATCTCTCTCTTCACCCGAAGACAGAGCCACCCCTGAGGTCCCCATATCCGTGAAGGAGGAACCCGTAGACAGCTTCATGCCCGAACTGGGCATCTCTCATCTGCTCTCCTCGCACAGTAGCCTCACAGCCTCGAGCTATCTGGATGCCTGTAGTGACTCTGGATATGAAGGATCCCTGTCACCCTTCAGTGACATGTCCTCTCCGCTGGACACTGACCATGCCTGGGAGGACAGCTTTGCCAATGAACTCTTTCCTCAGCTCATCAGTGTCTAACTCCATAGTGTTAACTCCCTGGGGATGGCTCTCCTGGCAGGATAACAGGATATGTCCCTTGGGACGGGGTGCGTGGGGAGGGAAATCAAGTGTATTCAGAAAAGTGTTGCTCATTTCAACCTGTGCTTGTTGATGGAGTGACGGCCAAGGCCTTTCTCCTGGCAGGAAAAAGTCCAGAGTGTCCTGTCCTCCCCATGCCCCCCCGATCAGTGTTGGCTTATGGGGGAAAAAGAGATTGTTTCCCAGAAATTTGCCATTTCTACACGAACCTGAAAACGTTCATTTTGTTTTCCATTTAAAACAACTTGAACACCAAAACCCTGCAGTGGGATATTCACGTATAAACAACTGGGTTAAAACTAAGTGGTCTAAGTCCTACAGATTTCTGTGTAAATGCTTGTTTTCTGTTTGCTACGTAGAGTTGCTTTCTGCATTTAATATTTAACTGTATTGGTGCAATTAAAGTGCAATGCAGCTCAGTGGTGCTTTTTCTTTTTTTACCTTGGATCTCGGTGGGGGAGAGCATCTGAACCTTGAGGAGTTTGGAACTGTAGGAGTTTGAAGAGGTGAGATCTCTTGGTGTCTCATCTGTGTATCGCCTTAACGCCCTGGTCCGGCAGCGATTCCCTGGTAGATGGAGCTGGATGCTCAAGTGGAGTCTGGGAGCACTTGGGTGTTGCAGCTTGTGAAGGTATAGATGGGCTTGTACAACAGCCAGAGCAAAATCTGCAGCTTCATGTCTGAGTAAGATGGATGTGGCATTGTCCTCTTGGCCAGTGGTGCCAAAGTGCTCAGGCTGGGTGAAGGTGGGGTGGAACAGTGTAGGACATACTTAGTGTTGGATGAGGTGACCTTAAAGGTCCCTTCCAACCTAGATGATTCTATGACTCTATACACGGGGTGAAAAAGGTGCAGATTCTGTGTTACCCCAGGAATTCCTAAAGTTAATTCCTGAAATTAACTTTGCAGGAGCCAGTTATCTCTGGGCCTTGTCCTTTGCAGTGTGAAAAGCACTTGAATTGGAGTGACGGATAAGAAACTGAAAGTGTGAGAGCCATTCCAGGTGTTGCACAACTGTTCTTGCCTTAAATGCTAGTTCATGTTTTGTATTAAATTTTGACAGAAATAACTGGAGGTGGGGGAGAGACACTGGGGAGGTGATGGGACTGCTCTGCATTATGAACCCGAGTGACACATCCTGTTTGGATACAGGACCACAGTAAAAACTACAGCTCTGCAATGCAGCAGGAACTTGGATTAGAAGAATTAGACTAGAAGTAGTCTGAGAATAAACTGGTTTACTTTCAAGCTGGGAAACGGGGATGGTTTCAAGAGAATCCTTAGCACCTCAGAGATGACACCCTGAGTCCAGCAAGCCCACGGGCGGGGGGGAATTTGATCCATAGTTTTGTGTTGCTTTTGTCAATAATACTGGAAATTTTAAAAAAAGAAAAATTAATTCAAGCACAGAGGAAGAAGTTTCACTTCTTTATAACTCAGCTCTACATTTTCTAGAGGTCGAGAATGTGGTTTACAGGGATAAATATGTGGTAAGTTGAAAGTAGCACCTGCAAAAGGGCTGCTATTTCAGGCCCTGCTGTTCCCAGGTCTGTTACATCTGCATTTCATTAAATAAACCTTCTCTGATGGAACCCAGGCATCTGCTGCAGCAAACTGATGGAGACACAGGCTCCGGAACAATTACAGTTCCAGCTCCCAAGATAAAGCTGCCAAGATAAATTGCGTCCCTCCCCGGGGCTGGGTCCATAAGGCAGAGACCCAATTCCCATTCCTGAGCCTTACACAACCCTAAAGGGGCTACAGAGAAGCATTTAACTCTTGTCTAAATCCACAGCACAACTTAGGCAAGTCAAGGCTTGACATCCTAGAAGCATCAGGGGTCTTTATTATTCCTGCTGTTTTAATATAAACCAGAAGTGCTGCCTTTCCTCCCCCTTTGAAAGCAAAGGCAACGGTGATCCAGCACAGCCAGCTCTGCAGCTGATTGAAAAAAATCTTGGAAGAAAGATGTTAAACAAAAAAAGCCCAGTGAATGTATTCCAAGAAAAATAATTATTGAAACTTGAAATTGTTTTAGAACTCTCCTCAGATGTTTTTTTTTGATTCAAGCCAGACTTGCTTTCATTTCACTTCAGAGGAAAATAAAGACCTGAAAAGGCCAGCTGTAGCAACACCTTTTGGTCTCGTTAGAGGCAGATTTACGGCAGCTCTTCAGGTTCGCTCTGCCCTGCTCTTGTCCCCACTGGGGAGGAAAGAAGCCGTAAGCCTTTGGAGCTAAGTAGTTAAATGAAAAGCCTTCGTAGGTCAGAAGGGTGTTTTGCTCTCCAGCTAAAGGACTGGATTTTCACTCATATTAGGAATGAAACACAGCCATCTAAAAAATATTTTAGAAAATTTATTGAAAACTGACATACAAAGGGTGATTTGGTCCCAAGAGAAGACAGACCAGAATCAGGTATTTCAAAATAAAGTTTTTCCTAATACTGCATCACATTTGCCATTCCGCTTGCAAACAGCATTAATAAAGGTCATTTAAGGAAGCCAACAACAAACAAAACAGTGACAAATACAGAAGTTTGAAAACACCCAGTAACTTTTCTCCTTATCCCTACAGCACGAATCCCGCACAGTGTTCCCAGAAGCTCGATTCCTGTGCTGCCTCCCTTCCCCCCCGCCACCCCTCCAGGGCAGAAACAAAGGATGAAAAACCTAAAATAGATATTTTTCTACCAAAGCAAATTTCTCAGACACAGGCTTTTTCCCCCCAACTCTTGGTCTCTGTCCACAGTCCAGCGCTATAGACATGTTCCAGGTGGCAGAGCAGCAGGGGTCAGTGATGCTGTATGAGCATCAAACAATGAAGAGGAAACACACCTCTGAAAGTCAACCTTTGGTACAAATATAACAGAAAAAAAATATGCTTAAAAGCCATCTACAAAAAGTTCTTCTTCTGCAAATTTGATATGCAATTTGTCATTTTTAAGAGGAAAAGTCCTGTGGCTGGATTTGATGCACTTAGGCCTCCCACAGTTTACTACGTCCTCTGTTGCAATTTCAGTGTGGCTGAGATGGTTTCATCAAGTTTTTGAATGTTTTTATCCTTTCCTCTCAGTTTATTTAGGACTCGGCGCTATCAGCTAAAACACTTCCAACCTTGACCGTCCACTATAACGCTGCAAGCTTAGAAACAGGTAATTATTTGGAGGCACCACATTTTCTACCCGCAGTGGGGATGGCTGTTGTCAAACTGCCTTGCTTTGCTTCACACTCAAGCAGAGTAGAGTGTCAAAGATTTTAAGCACGATCAGCAGCTTAATAATACACGAGAAATTTTACACAGTACATGCAAAAGATTTCTAGCAGAGCCCAAAGTGAAATTAGACATCACAGCAAGATAAAGCTGCGCAAAGTTCTCCAATTCAAGAAAGGTTCCAGCACGGTAAGGTTATACGCTGGTTTCCAGAGTAATCCCTATTCCAATGTTGGAATGTTTTTAGCGAAGCTCTGAAAATGTTTTAGCAAGAGACAGCGACTTTCACGTGACCTTCGACAAGAGCAGCAAGATAGACAGGATTTAAACAAACAGGGGCATCTCCTGAACAAAGCTTCTGCTGTTGGCCGAAAGAAAAGAAAGGATGGGTGACTGTAAAGAGAGAAGCTCGATTTTAAACTATCAACTACTGGTTATTCAAGGGTAAAAAAAAACATCATCACAAAGTTTATCCATTAGCTGTGTGAAGGAAAAGTAGGTTTTCTTAAGCCAACAGCTGCATTACTCCGTCCTTGCTCCTTTACGTTAGCAAGATGTTAAAAACAGCCTGGGATGCCAAGAGTCGGAACGAAAGCTGTTATTGGAAAGGACTTTCTTCCAAAAAGCCTCAATTCAGTTATCTCTGAGAAAGCTCAAGGACCCAAGAACAGAAGGTAAGATTCTTTGCCTCGTTTAAGGGTTTAAAGCTTAATGGAACTGTTGTGCGCTGAGGAAAGGTACAAGCAGTAACAAACTGAGGATTCTTCTTCTTAACGCCCGAATCAGGGTACCATTCTGTTGGCATGTATCTGTATAAACTGTGTGACGTTGTTTTAATGGCACGTGTTCTGGCTTACGTTTTAAGTCTAGATTCCCCCAGGAAGAAGAAAAGCATCTTTTTTGCTCCACCACCAATGCCAGCACAGTCTGGGACTTGGTTACAAACGATAATCAGCATCTGACCCTCTTTACGCCACAAACTCTGCTCCCCGCTATCTGCTTTACTTACCATGTTTACCAAAATTAAAGGATGCCATTTATTTAATCAAAAGTTACGCTGTCTTCAGCTGACTTTACAACTTAACGCACACAAAGCATCACAGCACGATGGAAGATGCGAATCAATTGACCGAGAATCACTTTTCTCCAGACTTTGCATCGTTTTGAGGAGGAGGGCATCAGAACCCCACAATTTGGGAGCCAGTGAACCAAAGATGCCTAAAGCTAGCAAATATCTTGCAAATCAGTAGTTGGTTTTACTTTCTACCAAGCAAGAGGCTTATGCTCAGCTGAAACGTTCCTTCCCCACCACACTGCAGAACGTGCAAGTTCTGGATTTGAGTTCCCATCGTACAAACCAGCCACAGATGAAACACTGTGAAAAGCTCTATTTCCACAGGGACTGCTTTTCTATCGGTGACTAGAACTCAGAAGTATTTCTTCCTTTCCATACCTTTTTTGTAAGTCAAATTAAACTAACTGACCGAGCAGAGCATGTGCACCAAAGTCTTAATGGCTCCATAATTGAAAGAGACAGCTTAAGCCACAGTTACATTCAATATTTGCATTTTATACTTTACCAAGGACAATTAAGAGGATATTTCACCAATAAGCAAGATGGAAAGCTACTTCCTTGTTCCAAAGGCCTCTGAATTACCTTCTCAATAAAAATAAGAATATTTAACAGACCGGAGTATAGCTATCTCGGGGTTGTCTTTTTTCCAGTTTCCTTAAGCTGTGTCTGGCCAATCCACATTCTTATGATTGTTAATAGGAAAAATAAAAACAAATAATGAAACCTCAGGTTCACACATCAAACCAGAAAGAAAGGATTCAAAAAACAGCAATAAAATCCACCAGGAGCTCACCACTTCCAGTCAAAATTCCAGCATCTACAACTCCATTTCTTCTTCTGCACACCCAGAGATTCCCACACCAGCATACGGATCTGGAGACATGGCAGTCTGTTGGGATTCGGGGAATGTTTCAGTCTGTGGGTCAAAAGCAGCTCTGGATGTCGACTGCTTATCTTGACACCCTTCTGTACTCTGCTGCTTGAAGTCCTTATCAGAAACAGACTTCAGTTTTTCTGTGAGAAATTCAGGAAGAGGTTTCCAAAGCACAAGCTCCATAGAAGGACGGCTCCTAGAAGGGATGGAGTCTCAGTTAGACTGAAGTTCTCCAATCACTATTAAACGCAGAAGACCAGAAAGTACCTTCACCCGTTGTGCTAGTCTGGAACTGTATTCCAGAATCCACGTACTTGTTCCTCCCTCCCCACCCCCCAATTAGATTTCCACTTCCTTAACCGTTTCTTTTGCACTGAGCTCAATGACCACTGCTTCTTTTGGAAGCTCACAGACATAAAAAGCAAGAAAGAATCATAGAATTGTCTGGGTTGGAAGGGATCTTTAAGATCGAGTCCAGCCATCAACCTAACCCCGATAAAACCATCACCAACCCAAGTCTCCAAGCACTAGGTCAACCTGGCTTTTGAATCCCTCCAGGGATGGTGCCTCAGCCCCTTCCCTGGACAGCCCATTCCAAGGCTTAAGATCCCTTGCAGTGTAAACATTTTTCCTAATACCCAGTCTGAACCTCCCCTGGTGCAACTTGAGGCCGTTTCCTCTTGTCCCATCGCCTGTGACTTGGGAGAAGAAACCGACCCCCCCTGGCTACACCCTCCTTTTAGGGAGTTTAGAGAACGAGAAGGTCTCCCCTCAGCCTCCTCTTCTCCAGGCTGAACACTCCCAGCTCCCTCAGCCCCTCCTCACAAGACACGTTCTCCAGACCCCTCACCAGCTCTGTTGCCCTCCTCTGGGCACACTCCAGCACCTTAATGGCTTTTTTGTGGTGAGGGTCCCAAAACTGGTCACAGCCCTTGAGGAGGGGCCTCACCAGTGCCCAGTACTATGCCCAACAAACTTCACTCTGTACAAACGAGGACCACGCAACTGACACCGTGATGACCACTACAGGTACACTCAACTTTTTTTTTTTTCTACATCAGGATAGTTTTTCCTGGTTTTGACAAGATCAATGGTCTGTTATACAACACTGGCTACATCATGCAGTAATTAAGGACATCTCCACCAACACGAGACTGGGTCTCTCCTTTCATTTGCACGTGTTAGCTACACAGCACCATGATTTCCTCCAGGACTTACATAGATTCTATTATTTTCTTTGTCAGGACTTCACCAAAATCCCTCTTCATCCCTTTCTTAAGGGTATCTGACAGGATAAGAGTGGGCAGATTGCTAACATTTCCATCAGCATGAACTTCCTCATCTTCATCAATTATCCTAGGAACGGAGGGGGAAGAGGGAGATAAAGACTATTGAGCATACTGTTAACAGGCACATCCACTGTAGACTACAGTTCTACCTACGTGCTCTGCACTGTGCAGTGCAGATCTCTGACCCAGGCTGGGTACCAGAAGCAGCGGGGCCTCGTTAACACGAGTCTCTCTTGGACCAACACACCCTAAGAACGACTGTCACCATAGAGGCCGCTCGAGCAACGAAGCCACTTCTGGTACCTGAGCTCATACATTATGAGAAAATAAATCAATCCAGGGGAAAGCACCAAATTCAGTCACATTCCAAGAGCGAGCCTCGAGTTATGCAGTAGCTTCACCGGCTCAGTTCCCCATACCTTAACTTTGAGATTTATCGAAAAGCTTCTGAATACAGTCTTTAACCTTTAAAGGACCTTGCACCAATTTCTGAGAGATGAAAACGGCACAAAAAGTTGATTTACAACAAACTGGAAGTATCTCCTTTGGTTTTGGTAAACCTTTTAAAGCAGATTTAGCAGAGTAGGTGGGAAGGATGGGGAGCAATCCTCCGAGAGGTCCAAAGCAGACTTTGTAATGCAGATATAGCCAGATAATGGAAGACAAAAAGCACTATTCTCATTTACCCATGAAAAAATAAAATAATCTAACAGTACCTTGCTTCCCTTCACGCATCATCTATGGAGAAATCATCTAAAAAAAAATCTTGTTTTATCATTTATACAACTTTTGGCTTTTCTAACAACTGTCTGCAGTGGTCATTTCAGATATTTCAGCTCAACTACAACTACCTGACAGATACACACATTCCCAGAAATCTTTCAAAGGCAAGAACACACAGTACATTTAATAAAAGGTTGCAACAGACTGCCCACAGCCACCCCGGCAGCAACCCATCTGGTATTTAACAACAAGATGAACCTCAGTCTTACTGCGTACGCGCAGGGAGATCTCTCTGGTTCATGCTAGTCTTTGCACGGATAAATTCACATTTATCTTAAGCATTTACAAGTATTACTTGTAGAACAAGTTGCAAGAAGCTGAGCTCAAGTCTGATCAGATAATAGCAGTTAAAATTTGAGCTCTGGATATTCACAAAAGAGCATCATTATGGAATTATCATAAAATGTCATTATGGAATATATATACTGATGCTGCGTAACGACTGTGAAAAGGTGGCTATTTACTGAGCATCTCTAGCACCCTCAATTTCAGACCACAGTAACAGCCCCAAGCCTCACAGGACCACAGGTCGCCTAAAAAGAAACCACTGAAACAGAAGGTTCATCTCTGTACCGTTATGGCACTGCTAAGTGCTAGATTTAACCCTTAGCGCCCACCCAAAAAAGGGAAAAGCTCAGCAAAGCCAGTCTACTCAATCCCTGCATTTACCTGTCCTCAATTTCCTGAAGCTTCCTGCGAGCAACCTCGCATTGCTGTTCCCCCATTGTCTCATCCATTTCTTCACAGGGAATTTCTAACGTGGCAGTTTCAGGGCGGCTGCCACCATACTGACTTGCTACCTCCCCAGCTGCCTGCTGACCTGCACAGAGAATCCATTCTTCTGTGTTGGGATTCAAAGGGCTATTTTGGGCTCCTGTCAGTCTCTTCTTCCTCACAGGACAACTAGGAAACAAAATCAAGTTTATAATTGTCAAAAGAGAAACGTGGCGTTCTACAGGAAGAAGCGTTATAGAAAATCAAGCGCATTTCAGCACATTTCCATACTGTGGAAACACAACCTCCACAAAGAAAAATCAGCCCATGTTGTTCTTACTAAAACGTGGGTACCAAGCAAGAAAATCAGTGCCACACAATTAATTAGCTAACTGAAATGGATTTGGGCTTATGTGCAATACAGGGGAAGAGTTCCAAGCGGAAACAGTGTTAGAATTTCCATTTCTTTGTATGTTGTAGGTGAGACGTGCTCAAACCTTCACAGGAAACAAAGGAAGTAGAAAGCTAAAAAAATACAGAAAGCAAATTAAGATTTTTCAGGCTATAAAAGACAAATTCAATTTACCCTTCTGCCTCTTCTTCTAACTTATGCTTCTTTCCACAGCGAACGGAGACACTGGAGAAGAAACACAAATGGTTATTTAGCTTCTGAGGGCATCTTGCAGAGGCACTGAGATTTTCAAACACTATTATCCTCCCTTTTAAGATTTCCCTTGCAGTATGTCACCAGCGGGGAAGGGAAGTTCTGGACAATAAATGACCACATTTTTCCCGAAGAAAAGTCAAAGGCGGCTGTAATTACTCAGTTCTCCAAGCAGAATTCCATGCTGATTTCTCCTCCTTTGTGTTATTTTTTTTCCACAAGGGGCAAGCCTTAGTTTTTTGTTACAATTCAAACTTTTCAAGCAGCAACATGTGATCCAGCTTCAGCGTCTCGCGGCGACACACTCAAATACGACCAAGCAACAACATTTTAAGGGAGCAATTAAAGTTTTCTGTACTCGCACAAGAGAGAAGAGCAAGTTAAAAAACGTATACGAACTTAAAAGCATGGCAAGAAGCTGGTAAACTTAATCACGTTTCTTTCCCAAGAAGGAAGGCTAAAATAAAGCTCCTTCACACACACCCCCCACGAAACTGGAAGGCCGCAGGACGAGCGTAACACAATCCTGACGCTCCACCAGCAAACCCGCTATTAGAAGGCACCAAATTATAACCCCTCTCGAAAAGAAAACCGATTCCAGCGGCCCGTCCCGGCGGTGACTGGTGGCGGCACTTACTGGCAGCGCCCTCGCTGCTGGGGCGGGCCGGGCGGCCGTGCCCCGCTGAAGGAGCCCACCGGAGCCACCGTCAAGCCCTCGTTGTAGCTTCCCAAGGCGGCCAGAGAGGCGACGTCGAAGCCGCTTTGCGGGTAGAAGCCGGAGGAGCCGTCGTTCGCTGCCACGACCAGCCCGGGGGGCTGCAGGCGGTCCGGGC
>VZRU01015680.1:57604-71960 GCA_013398155.1 Pedionomus torquatus | reverse complement strand
GATATAGCCGTTTTAAGTTGGATTCATTTAAACATCTAAGAGTGATATTTCGGGTGACTTGCTGTGAAACTTCTAAAGAGCTGATTTTCAGTCTTCCCTATTGACTTTGCTGGCAGAAACTTATGGGGTGATAAAGTGATGTGTTATGGGGAAAAGTAGTTTGAATAAGACCAAAGATCATTTTTTTTTGTATTGTGTTTTGCATATAAGATCTTTTGTATGTACATATGTAGTTATACACAGTGCAAAATTATCCTTTATTTTGCATATTTTTAAGCATGATCGTCACGGAAGTACACTGTGTATTAAGTGTTGCTACCTAGGTTATGACTGCTTGTAGGAATAAACAACTTAGCTGCACTGTAGACTCACGCCTTTTCTGAACTCCAGTAAATGTCTAGCAGATGCACTATATCCTGACCTGTGTTGGGATGCTAAAATCCAAGACGGGAGTAATGCATGTTTCCTTTCAGAGGAAAAAGATGAGATACAGCTTGCTTTAGCTGTGTTTTATGAGATGCTTTCTGCTGACCTCAACATCCTTTTGTCAGTTTATTTTGAATGGAGAAATTTCAACAAGTGAAACAGTATTTGCAGTCAAAATAAGTGGTATTTTAATTGTGCTGGCCTAAAATTACCTGGCAAACAGTCTTTCAGCTGATGAAATGAATCTTTCTGTCTTGCTCCTGTACTTTTGAATTGGTGTACTTGCTTACCAAATGTAAATGAATTTCAGAATTTAGAATACCAGTTCAGATGCAGTGATACATCACATTTTCTTAGTCTTTTTTCCTGTACTATCAAGATAGAGATATTCAGGGTTAGTTAGGAGACTCATCCTGTTTGTTTGGAAGACTCACAAGCTTTGTCTTAAGCTCTCTGAAGCTTTTCTTCCCTAAAATAAAAAAATGTTACCAAACCTGCAAAAAAGAATTTTTTGTAATTCAGTTTACTTACGTACCATTAATGAGCCTGAATTTACTTTCTGTGGTAATTTTTTGCTTTCTAATAACCTCATAACTAGATTAAATACACTGCATCAGCTTTAAAAAAAAAAGTGTATCAAAACTTAGTGTCCCAGCTGCATTGGCAAAATGTGTCCTATGAAAATGGGATTGTTTATGCTTAAATAGTGACTGTACCAAGTTGTTCTTTGACTAAAAGTATCGAAGTTACATGTATTTGTAACATCTTTACTTTTGTCTTAACACTGCGTTTTAATAAAATACTAGGAAGTATTAAACACCTGGTGTTTAAGAAGAATTTTGTTTAGTTATGACTTTGTGACAGCAATAGATCAAATGTGAGGAATAGGGAAGTGGCAGGGGTTACTTTTCTCTAGTATCTTATAATTACAAAAAAACCCTTTCTAAATAACAGGGTACTGATCAGCTGTATTAATTGTCTCTGTCTAGCTTTATGTAAGTCATACTAGCTGAGCAGTTTTTTTCAGTCTGCTGTAAAACATAAGTGCTTTCTGTTCCTTAGGATTTTCTTTTTACTTTTAATTGATTGTTCTGTTATGGTGTACACAAATAATAAAGCAATTCAAGGCACATACAGACCACAGGTGGAACAAAGCTCTGAAGGAGTTTGGGGTGCTGCTTCTTTGTAGCTTAACCTCACTGATTCAACTAAAGCTAACTGCAAGGGTTTTCAGTCTGATCCTATGTACCCTACCTGCAGTTGTATGAGCAGAAGGGCCGTCACAGCACTTAGGGGAAGATTGGGAGAATGCATTTCAGCAGCAGACTGTGGTTAGTTCATCTTAGTTATGATACCTGGGAATTACTTATTAATGAAAATGGGAAGATATATTCCCAAGGAGCAACTAATGTACCCTGGAAGAGTAGCAAAAGCATAAGAATTATAACATGTTTGTTTTGCCTCTGGCTCTTTAACATTCTATCAAAAATGTTCTGAGACTTCTATGTAATTGTTTTCTGTGATATATTAAAAGGTTAAAAAGGAACTCTTATCTAATTGTTGTTTACTTTCTGGCAATCCTTAATTTTAAATTTTTAAATTTTGTTTTTTTTTTTTTTGCTATGCATTAATTTTAATGCTTCCTCAGTGTTGCTGCAGAACCAATGCAGTGAAATCAAGCTTGCTGCTGAGCTTGTTTTTCTAAGTGTAGTTCTGAGTAGCCTCCTAGCCATTGTCTTTGGGACTCTAGGGGTTTAAGGGTCACAGCTGAAAAAGTTCAGTGAAGAAAAATGTGTGTATTTAAGCTAAATAGTTATGTAAATATAAAGAGACTAGTAAGAAAGGAGTTAAAAGCTAGGCTGATGATCACAGATAAAGACAGTGACTGGAACATCTATCCCTCCCTGTGACCTTAGGTAAGCCACTTATAATTTAATGTCTCCTCTCTGAACTAAGAAGAATGTAGAGATATTACATATCAGTCTGTTATGTAGAATTGATTTGGATTCTAGTCACTTAGTGAGCTTTCTGACAGCAGTACTTTCAAAGGAAGTTCTGAAACTCTTAGTAAGTAGTGAAGTTCTTAGTTATATTCCAAAAGTATAGATGAATTTATGTTGATCAGACTTAGCTCACCTGTTATATTTTGTTCTAGTGTTTAATAGATTTGCTCATTAGCTTAAAATGATGGATGGTGGATTCTTTCGTTAAAGGAGAAGCATCTTCTAGAGCATTCACACTCCAGTCCAGGAGTGACGCACATCACTGGAGTCTTTCCCTGCTTGGACCAGGGTCCCTTCATGGCAGGTGACACCTGTGAGCTGACAGGTGCCCCTTCTCACTCCTCTCATGCACATCCACTCACTTTTGGGTGAAATTTCTTCTTCAGGCTCCATACTAGGTTTCCAGCGGTAGAGTCTGGGGTGTCAGATTTTATAAAAATAAGTAATGTAATTGAAAAATCCAGCAGCATGGCTACCACAGACTAGGTGCCTCCAGAGAATGATCTCAAACAAAGAAATCCCTGGGCAAGGACACTCTTGTGATCTCTACACCTGCACTTCATGCGTTCTTCACATGTCTTTCAGTCCCATAGTGATATTTGGTTTGGGGACCTCTGGGATAGACTTTTTGTGTCCAGGCAGGCCATTGACTGCTCTTACCCTGATGATTTGCAGTCTCTGCTGAGGGTTGTTGCCTCCTAATCTTCTGGTTTATGTTTCTTTGCACCTGCACTCCCTGACAAAATGCGGGAACAGAAAATTCCAGACTTAAGGAAAACAATACCTAAACATCAGTGTATTGTCAATGTCTCCCTTGTACTAAAAGACTGAGCAAAGCACTGCACCAGCTGATAGGAAAATTACTGATGAAATTATGACAGCCTAAAGGCTTCAGGATATCTAGCTACTGATGCTAAGTAAATCTAAGCATGTGGCATAAATCACACCATATTATAACCCCGAGTAATTGATTTTAATTAATACTTATTTAACATAAACAGCTAGTATCTCAACACTTTCTAAGAGAAGGTGCGGAGAATATTTGTAAATATTTTTACAATAGGTTTTAAGAATATTAGAAATGTGTTTACTGATGCATTCTCCTAGGATGTTTATTGAACTGCTTTGTCCATTGTGTATTGTGTGAAACGTTTTTGTTTGAACATATTTCACTGTAGTTACACCTCATCCACGCTCTTGTTTATTCCTTAACCTGGTGTTTTTGAGTATTACTGTATGTTAAAGTTCAGCGTATGTTTAGGAAAGCTTTTTAATACAAGATAGATAATATCTACTTTCAGCTGTACAAAGAGGGGTGTTTTATACAAAAAGGTGTACCCTGTAGGTATGTAACAATGACAATTTATTTTTCCCATTTGTGTGTCTAGTATCCTATTGCAGCCTTGTATGTCTCCTCCCATTCTTAACTCCACTGTATAAGTTAGACATGTCTTTGCAAAAATATTTACTCAGATAACTGTAGATCATCAGAAGTCCATGAAAGACACTCAACTAAGATTTGTACACTTCAAGTAGGTTAACTACTTAATCTGACTTTGTTGTAATTACATTAGTGATGTTCTACACAGTGTTTCCTATACTTTGTGATCTTCCCTGTAAGCTTACTAGCCTGTTTAACTTTTAACATACCAGACTTTTTAAACAACTGTTTTACTTAGCTCAAATCTATTTGTAATAAAATGTAATTTTCCTAAAAAGCATTTTTTTAATCCCAGATTACCTGCAGATAATTGCCTCTGTGGGAATTTATGCTCT
Source organism: Pedionomus torquatus (assembly GCA_013398155.1). Classification (NCBI taxonomy): domain Eukaryota; kingdom Metazoa; phylum Chordata; class Aves; order Charadriiformes; family Pedionomidae; genus Pedionomus; species Pedionomus torquatus. The sequence goes on along the minus strand of VZRU01015680.1, from coordinate 67,755 downwards.
TCACCAGCCAAATCTGTAAATTATGTTATTTTTGATTAAGACAGCATGTGGACTATAACAATGGAGGGTAATGTCCTCTTCAGTAGTACAAAAACACAGAGATGTTTTATGATAAGCAGAGCCTAGATTCCAGTTCAAAGTATATGCTTTGTCTCTTTCTTGTAGTCTCTGTGTTTATTTCTTGAGTATTTCTTGAGGTGACCTGCTCTTTGCTCAGTGAGGCATGTATACTGACAGAAAGTAGATGAACAGTTTCAAACAAAAGTATAGTTAATGATGTTTAGGTAGCAGGCTATGGAGGTCATTGAGAGCAAGCATGCAGTCTTTTAAGAGAAATGCTAAACCTTCTGTGAAACAGCAGTCGCAGAGATCGTCATAGTCTGTTGGGAAGGTTGTGCTCTACTACCACGTACTTTTTCCCTTCCCCAATTCCTGCAGTAGCAAGTTGCTGTTGACTATGTGAACTTTCTACTAGGTTAGTAAATCTAACAGCTTTGTAGAGGTGTTTGAGTGCTGAGGCTGGTCTAAAGTAAGCGAACAGGAGCAACAGGTACCTGTGGCCGAATGCATCAGAAAAGAGCCATTATGCTGACCATTATATTGTCTAATTGCATTTTTGAAAACAAAATTTCAGATTGTCAGTATTGTAACTTTAAAACTCTTCTTTCTGGTTCAGTCTGTCTTTGGGCTTTAGGTGCTAGCTACCCAGTAAATGTTCATCTGTTACATTTGGAAGGCTTTGCTGGCCGGGCTGTATTCCTGTAGAAAAATTCTGTTGTGCTTCAGAAGTACAAGCTGCTTGGCAGACTACCTTTGTGATGCAGAACTTCTGATTTAGCCCAGGATAGGGGACACCTTTGCAGTTCACAAGAAAGTACTAATTAGAAGTTGTATTGTTATCTATAGAAAAATCCATTGAGTATCTATCTGTATTTAAGGCAATAAACACTGTTTTAGGTCAGTATATTTGGATTTACATGAAGCAGCTTACATTTCTGTATGTACAGACATGAAAGACTTTTCATATGTCAATAACTTCTTAATGTAATGATATGAAGCAATCTTACAAAGATATTCAGTGTTGCTTTAGAGGAGTTCCTCTAGTTTAAAATAACACACATAGTTAATTTCAGATATTATTGGTACTGTTGAGGATCTTGGGAGACATGTTTCACCCTAACCTTGACTGCTAGTATTTTCTTACTTGTGCTTTGCAAACACTGGTTTCTGAAAAGAAGGAAGTTCAGTGTAAAACGTTCTTCCTTTATCTTTCTCTGGAAGACTGCCTCAAACAATTTCTAATCATTCATTTCTTAGAGTATTTCAGGAGCAGGTTGCTCCATGTATCAGGTTTTTAAAATTTTTAGTTCTGGTTAGCATTTGCTGCTAGTAGGCTGAGGCATCTCTAAATCTGGGGAGATAACAAATAATGAAACTTGAATTTTCAGGTAACAGTAAGCAGCCAGTAAAGAATTTTACTAACAGACAACAGGAAGGTAGAGTGACTAAACTTACTCTTAAGCTTTTGACACACTGAGAGATAAAAATCTTTGCCTTCCAGAAATGCTCTTTTAATATTTTTTATTTTCTGACTTTGAGCACTAAAATATGGTAATTTGATCTGCATTTTTCTCATCTGCTGCCTATACAGATGTGGAATTTTTTTGGCAATTTTGACCAGACTTAGATTTTTGTATCTCTGAAGATATGTTCTGTGACCTTCATAACAAAAATTTAGATAGAGTAGATACTTGTTAACTATCCGCAGTAAAGCTGCATGTAGTACTGTGCAAGCAACAGCATCTCTGTCTCTGAGTGAAAAGTGATGTTAAGATTTTTATTGTGGAGGAAGCTAGAGGTTTTTCAAAAAAGAGCTCAATGTGTAACGGAGGGAGGCCTTGGAATACTGTTGAAATGTGGAAAATACCCATTGAGCTGAAGTTAATGCAATGAGGCTGTGAGAACTAATCTGTAGAGAGCTAAGTTTAGCTAACATTGCTGCTTTAGCAGAACAATTAGCTTCATCTGAATCTGTCTTAGTTTGAGTAGTAAATTGAGAGTTGACTACACAGTACCTGCATCAAGGTACTGACCCTTTCTCACTGAAGTGCATAACAATTTTGTTCCAAACTTAAATTGATGTAGTTAGTTAATTGCCCTCAGACCTTGGCAAAACTAATATCAGTAGGGTACAGGTTATTTTATTCTCAGAACTTTTTATTTATATTGGATGGTTTCATATTTGGTGGTATTTAGACTTTCATAAAACTTCGGGGGACTATTCTGGCGAGTTTCATATGAAGATGTTAGTTTAAGTGTATTTTATATCAGATGGCTAGTGATAAATTTAGGATCTTAACCATGGCTAGTCTGTTTCTTTCTTCTTTGTGTCACTATGTATATTAATGTGCTCAATATGAAGGTGGCAAGTGTGATTCTAATTGGCGTGGTATCTGAGGCTTTTTAACCTATAACATTTTATCCCATATTAAACATGCAAAACAAGAACAAAATGCCATACAAGCCTTTTTGAGAATATAAAGTTGTAGTTTAATTTTAATAATATTTTAGGTAGACCCTGCTGTGAAAGCTGTGCATGTTAAGGAAGAGTTTCAGATATATCTGATAGTGAAGTACTTGGAACTCACTACTGTAGAAGGTGCCTATGTAATTTATGGAGACTATTAAAACAGCAGAATCATTTGATCTCTGTAGTTTGTTGTCAGAAAACCTTGACAGATTCATAGTTGCAAAATTTAGTCTGCAGCCATTTTCCTGTCCTGTGGGTTATCCTTTTCCTTGTATGCAGAGTTGGCAGAACATCTGTGGTTAGCATCTGTTGTGAGTTTGTGTATTTTCAGTGGCAAAACCAGTCAAATTAAGCCTGAAGCCTTTTGAGCTAGTTTCTGCCCCGAACAGAAATAGTTTGGATTAAACTGCTTGGCTGATTTAGAAAAAAAAAATCATATGGAGGTATAGGAAAAAACCAAAACCAAAACCACCTCACACTAACTAAATGACTTACTTATAAGTTCTCGTGCTCTTAACTTAGTGTGTATTTGAGTTTTGATGGGGTAGTTTATCACTCTATTATTTAGTCAAGTTTTACTTTTTGGAAACACCATTTATAATAGTACAACAGAGCTGACAGTTTGGAATAAACTGTAAAATAATTAAGTCCTGGTGGTGTTCAAGGCCAGGGTGCATGAATGGAACAAAACCTTTCTGCAACTGCTTGGTTATGGTGATTGGAGATCACTGCTGCTGAGCGTTGGGAGTCAATGTGACTTTCCAGCTTGTGATTTCGGCATTTTCTATACTTATGCCTAGGAAAAGGAGAAGTATATGACTTCAAGAGTAAGTGTGTGACTAGGGCTGTGACTTAGGCTTGCTTTCTGCTCTGAGACAAAAGAGTATTTCCCACTTTCCGGATCCCAGTGCATGTATCCATACTGCATACGTGTGGAAAAGCATACTTTGAGCTGCAGTTCAGTCTAAAGTAGTTGGAGACCTCTAGGGGGGAAAAAACCAAGTGATTCAGGAAGAGAGGGCACATGAATTTTGGTAAGTCAGAATGAGGAGAGGCAGGACTACTAAAATATATTCTCAGTAGTTCTGTATTGTCAAAACCAGTGAAACTTAAGTACAAGCCTCTTGGAGTCCGGCCAAATACAAAGGAATAATGTTTGATATTACTGATAGTAGATGACTTTCTTATGGGATCAAATCATGATCTGTCAGGCATGACCATGTGATATCTTATTTTCCAGGCTTGTTTTTCAGGTGTGTAGCACAGTAGTTACTGTCTGATGTGACTGCAGTTGCAAGTGGAAAAATCCCAGAGTTAAAATCATTTAACTTGAATTTGCATGCACCTGAAGTTCTTATAGTAGAATATGATGCTATAATTAAAGATAAGGGTGAAGAGGAATTGGTCTCAGAATTAAATAGACTTCATTTTCAAAGCTGCTGTTCACAATCACTATGGAATGCTAAAGCACACTAAATACCCTGTTAAAATTCTAACCTGAAAACACAATTAGTGTCTTCTAGATTCTTATTATTTTTTTTTCACATAGCACTGGAGTCCTTCATTTTTGTCCTTAATTTTGACTTCAGATACAGATATGATATTGGATGAAATGTAATACTATCCTTGCTTTGTTTTCTAACTCCTAAATGTGTTCAGTTTTACAGTTCTTCAGCCTAGCTTTACGCTAATCTATACCTTTCAGTTCTGCTGTAACAGTTGAGTGCTGATGGGACAATGGTGTAGGAAACTGAAACATCCATTAACTAGCATTAGCTAGCTCAGCATTAGCTTTCTGTCAACTGTAGAATGTGTAGTCTATTTAAGTGTGTGAGAAGGTGGTGCTGGAAAAATGAAAACCCAAATTACTGGAATCCTGTTTAATCTTTATTACCTCCTTTGTCTGCTCTTTAGTAAATAAGCTCTAATACTGTCACTGTTAGTGTGGTTTTTGGCTTTTTTTTTTTTAATTATTTCCTTTATTCCCATTAATTATTATTCCTAATATCACTTCTATCTGAAAACTGACTTTCAACTCTTACTTTTAAATGATGATTATTTGATCCTGAGAAAAGGATGTGTACATAAAAAAAACTTAAGTGAGTAAATGTGTTAACTTGCATGGAATCCTAAAGTGAAGCTGGTGGGAATTTGCGATGAAAGCCCATAACGAAGTGCGATTTGTGGATTATGGCCAAACTTTTCTTTTAGGTCAGTGAGAAAAGATAAATGTTCATGCACTGAACAGAAAATAGGAGTCTTCAGTTGATGTTCATTTCAAGTGTAGTGAGGTGAAGAGATTACCTAGGGATCTTAATTTTTATGTACCTAGTCCAGTGTGTCACTTGTGGACAAATTATATTGAGTTAGGGCTGAGTACTGTGCATGTCATCTTATATGACTGTAGTTTTACTAGAACTGGCAATTGGGTGGTGGAGAAGGCTGCATTATTGTTGGTTAAGTAGTAGTCTTTCAAGTGACAAAATTAACTGTACAGGTCAACTATTAAAGTCTGGATATTGCTAGTCCTCAGGATTTGTTCATGTAACTTCAGACTTGGTTCAAGAAAAATTACACTAACTTAACCAGAATGGACTTTTTATACCTTAGCTTTATTGAAACTTGTTTAAGTTAGTTTTTGTGTGCAGGAAGATGAAATTAAATGTTTTGTGTTTGATTTTGTGTATTAAAAAAGGATTATATTTGCCCTTATGCAGTTTGTTGAAGAACTTTCCCTAGAGAAATAGCTACATACATGAAAACTTAGAAGCTCATTCTTGAATCTTGAACTAATACAAATATGAAAATAGTTTATACTAATAATTGATCAACTAATAGTTGATGTAATTTTGGATTTTTTATATATACATCTTGACAGGAAAACTTGACTTTTTAGAAGGGTTAGTTGTGCAAATTTTTATTCATGAGAGCCATTCAGAATTACCTTGCTGTTTTCTATTAGGCTGCGAATTTGAGTGATTCTTGTATGTGTTTGTTGACTGAGACTGTATGTGTAGACTTGCATTTAATTACAAAAACCCCTCGTTTTGTGGGGAAAATTGTACAAATCTGTAAAAGTAAACAAATAATATTTACTAAAAATGTTGGCATTTTCAGGAATGCTGATAATCTGCATGCCAAAATTAATGAATTCTGTTCTTATTTTGCAAAGCAAAACTGTTCTCTTAATGTAGAATGCGTTGATATTACAGAAACTGAACCTTTCTGCAGAAAATGAGTAGATAGTGCCTGAACAGTGCAGTTCAGGAAAGTTGGAAGACTTAGACTTTTAAGTAAAAAAGACAAGTGGTAATGTAGAAGGTTCTTGAGATACAAACACTGCATTGCTGGAAGTGCCGGTAATGTAAACAAATTTTCAGTGCACTTGTAATATTTTAGTTGCCTTGAGTGCTGAACAGCACAAAATTATTTTGAGGCCATGTATACATGCACATCTGAGCTCCTGCTTGCATATATAAATCTTACAACAGGTTTCATTTGCCTTTGAAATGACCATGTTTGCTTTATTAAGTAAATGTCTGTCTTCTGAAGTACGAAGAATTTGGTCTGCATGTGATTAAGAAGCTGCTTTGCTCACTTTCCCCCTTTGCTGCTGAAACTCCAGGAATGACTTCTAGCTCAATATATTGCATTATTTTTTCATTGTGGAATCAATGGAGCAACTGTGGGCTCTGGTCTTCAGTATTTTGAAAGGCAAACTGGCTGGGAAAGATTGTGAACAGTATTTTTTTGATAGCCCAAATGTGGATACTACAGAGTATCTGATTCACATGCATCTTCACTTCTTGTGTGTTCTGTGTGTTTCTCATGTTATTCCTGTAGAGACACAAATTCTCTTATGCAAAACTGAAAAAGTTAACCCTCATTTCTTGGGTTAGGTCACATCTGCTGCAAAGTGTTACTGTTTTCTTGGGGGGAGAATGGTGTTGCTTTTGCATGTTGCTTTTACAGTGCTTCCAAGGTAGGTGTTTACCTGGCTGAAGTTAGAATGATAAGTACTTAAAATATGGGAGAATAAAGGATCCTTAGATGAATCTACTAACATCTAAAAGTATGTTGAATCTTGAGGTGTGATAGAAGTGGTAGAGCAAAAATGCCAAACTGTATTTTGTATTTTATGCCAAAAGATTTTGAGAGCTAGAAAATTAGGTTGCATTACACTTGCGAATAGTGGAAATTCCCCATATATATCGGGTGGATTACATTATGAACAAAATGAGATGCTGATGAATGGGTTTTCATTCTAAATGTGAGGTTACATTTAGAGAACACCTAAGAAATACGACATGATACAGTAATGAGGAACAGGTTATTAGTAGTTGGAGAGAGAAACTGTCAGGAGAAATATGTTTGGAAATGATTTTTGTCAAAGCTCATGTCATGAATAAGTAGCCTTTGTGGAAGTTCTAAGTACTGAATATTTCAGCACTCTTTTATTTTTGACTTTAGTTTTGACTGAGATGCTAATGATTTTTGCCTTTCTTTTCTGCTTCTGAAATATTCTTAAGTCAAAATTGGATGGTTATGTTTGAGTTATGCAATAAGCCTCTTAAGGTTGTTGTTTCATTTTGGAGTTTGTGTATGATAGTAGTTTTTCTTTTCAGGCTCAAATTAGTGAGGAAAGGAAACAACCATCAAAGGCATGTGACACCAATATTATAATCATCCATTTATATGAAAAATAAAGTTGTAGACAAATTTATTTTTAATACAATTCATTAGAATAGCCACTATACTTTTCTGCGTCATATGAAGATTTGAATTTCTCTTATTAGACTAAACTGAAAATAAATAAATAGTTAATGAATAAAGAGTGGATTTATTTTTCACTTTAAGTATACTATGACTCTTAGAAATATCTAAATTTATATGATTTAGTAATTCAAATTCCATCCCAACAGTTTTTCAAAGCTATAAACTACTGTCCTGAAGTTTCAAGAGCCTTTTGATTGTGAGCCTTTGTGGTGTGGGTTTGATGTTTCATGGTTGTCCGCTGTTGCATAGAGACATGTATATAAAGAGGAATTAAAATAGTGTGGTCACCTTAGAGCTAGACTAGAAAGAATAGGTTAATCTTTCCATGAGGCATGCAAACAATTGTTTGAAGTAGTTGATTAGCTATTTCAGTTGTGTATTTATACCTCACAACAAATCTGAAATCAAGCTCAGCTTTGTGGTGTGTATTGCAGTTCTGTGTTAAATACTTCTAAAGGAGATTTGCTGAATGAAATTCCATGTTACTTGATCTGTGGTCCAAATTATGTTAGAGGAAGGCTTCTGGAAGTCTGTGGTAGAGGCACTGTCTTTTGGAGTGATACAACATTAAGAACTGGCAGTTATTTCCAGGGCGCTTGAAAAAGAACTTTAATATAAGTGTCATTGGGAGATTTGATCGGATTTGTCTGTCCTCATGTAATTATCTTTTTTTTTCTTATAGTTGGTGTTGCACTGCTCTACTAGGTTTTGAAAACTGAATCAATGAGGAGAAGATTGAGTATTTAAAAGAACCTGTCTCCAGAGTAAGTTTAGGTAAAGGCTGTTTTAGTTCACAGATTTTCCGTAGCAGCATATGGTTGCTTAACACATAATGTGTTCTTTTGGATGATGTGTGAACTTGGAACAATAGCAGCAGAGCTACTGGAACATACATTAGTGTATAATGGAACAGAAGACAGAACCAGAATGTGTTTTTCTAGCTCACCCATTTATTCACCATGTATGTTTTTCGTCACTAGTGTTTTTCTTCAAAGCCTTTGAACAGTTTTCTTTAGAAGTTCAGGCAAATACTCCTTAAGTATAAATTGTTCGAAGATCATAATCTATTTGCTAGAGGAATAAAAATACTGAAGTTTTCCCACTCTGAATTCATTTAGAAGTGAAATATTTGGCTAATTTCACTTTCTATTTCTCTAGTTCTGTATGTATTCTTAGAGATTATTCAGTATTCTGCATTCTTTAGGATTATACAACCACAACAATTTGAATTTAAATTAAAAATAGGTTTGAGTATAGTGGTGAATTGAAGGGACGTTCTTGTTTACATGTCTGTTTAGTCCTATTAAAACTCATTCAGTTGCTCTGTATAGGATTTTATGCAACAGAGACAGTGCAAACACTTCAAACAAGCTGGACTTTTTGAGTTGAAATCTTGTCTTTTTGTCTGTTAAGGAAGCTCCATGTGTAAAACATTCTGCAGAGTAAAAAGGCCTCTTCAGGGAAGTAGTTGTCGTTCTGGCTTCTTCAAATATCACAAAATTGCCCATCTAACCTTTATAGAGAGTAGGGGTCTTTAGGGAATGGTGTGTTTGCATTGGCATTGTTCAAGTATTTAATTCAGGAGTAATAGTACTGATTTTTGTGAGGTCAAGTCCATGAAAGTTTGGAAGTGGTAATGTAAGTATGTGAATTATTTCATGTTTATTTACTCGAGTAGAGAAGTGAGCAAACACTCCTGAGCTGGGAATAACTACTGTAGTTCCAGTTACTGGAATACTTGCTGCATCAACAGCAGAAGAGGGAAGGACATGTTACCATATAGTAGATGCATTTTTAGAGCCTGAAATTTATACTGTTAATGTATTTGCTTTCATGCATTGATGGCTTAAATTTCAGTAAAACACTCAAAGCATGACTTTTCCTACCTAAAAAAAATGAAAGTTTTCTCAAAGTTTATCATAAGTTTATTGTTTAAAGTATTGTCTTGTTATTTTTTCCCTGCTTTGATTTTTCTCTCAACATGCTATTACTGTTGATGAAGGTAGCTGACATAAAGAGATAATAGCAGTTTAACTTCTTTTTTTCCCTTGAATCCAGTGTAAATTTTTTTTTTACTGCCTTCATAGCTTTTAAAACTACATATGGCTAACAGCTTGTGGTGGGTCTGTGTGTGGACACAAAAGTTTTGGAAGAGGTAGTTTCTTAAATGGAAAAGTGTGTGGTGGGCTATTTCTCCTGGAGGCACTTGCTACTTGAAAAAAACCCAACCACTTACTTGCCTGTGGTGTTTGGAATTTCACAAATTTGAAAGATGGAGGTGTTGCTTTTGTAAATGCACTGGGTGTCTGTGCCCCAGTGCTGCCAGGGCAGCTGTGGGGTGTATGTGAGGAAAGGCTAGGGCTGCCCTGTGCACGACATGCTGTGGGGCACAGCTGAGCCCAGCAGTGAAGAGGATGGCAACTCCAGGAAAATGTATTTAAAAAAGGATAAAACCAGAAGTAAGAATATGTGAAAGAAACAGCCCTGCAGTCACTGAAGTCAGTGAAGGAGGAGGGAGGGAGGGTGCTTCAGGTGCTAGAGCAGATTTCCCTGCAGCCCATGGAGAAGACCATGCTGATTGAAGATTGTCCCCCTGCAGCCTGCGGAGAGGAGCCCACACAGGAGTGTTTTTTTCTGGTAGGACTTGTAACCCTGTGGGGCACCCGTGCTGGGGAAGTCTGTCCCTGAAGGACTGTGTCCTGCAGTGAGGACCTAGTACTGGAGCACGGGAACAGTGTGAGGAGAGTAGTGGTTAAGGACTGGCCATAACTCTTCCCCTCTGCATCGCTTAGGGGAGGGGAGTAGGTAGAGGAGTGGCAAGTGGGTGAGTGAAGTTGAGCCTGGG
>VZRU01015680.1:37627-57549 GCA_013398155.1 Pedionomus torquatus | reverse complement strand
GAAGGAGGGGGTGGGGGAAAGATGGTTGTAGCTTTTTCTTTCTCACCTACTTGCTCTATTTTAACTGGCCATAAATTAATCTTGCTCAAGCCCCGTCTGTTTTGCCTGTTACCCAAACTGATGAGTGATCTTCCTGTGCTGATGTTGACTCGCAAGCTTTTTCATCTTATTTTCTTTATACTCGCCTTTTGAGAAGGTGGAGTGAGAGAGCAACTGGGTAGACATCTCTGGAAATAGTAAAGAAAAACAAAAGGACAAAAGGAGATTTTAATAAACTAGCTCCGTTTTTGAAACTAAAACTGCTGTAACTTCAGTTTCAGAGTGCATACTGCAATTAAAAAACAATGGCAATAGTTTCTTTGACAGGATTCTATTCCAAATTGACTGGTTTCAAGTAATAAATTAAGATGCTTAAATAAACAATAAATTGCCTAAAAGGGTGTTTGGTTTGTTTAAGTGTGCAGTGCTCATAATGAGACACTTCCAGTGTCTGAGGCTGTGTGTAATTAGGAAAAAGTTCTATGGATGAAGAGTATATAATTAGTATAAACTGACTTTCCTTTAGTGTCTAATAAACTCGTATCTAAAATATTAGACTGTTAGATTGTAGAAAAGGTATTTGTGTGTGCAGATGGGATATTTTAAAAATGAAAATTCTAAGGGTATCGCAAGTCTTCATATCTAGTAACTTTAATATGGTTCAAGGGTAGGCTTGGTTATTATTTGGACTTTCCAAATTAATCATAGGAAGATCTTAATAGATGGATTTTAAAAAATGTATGGTGCAAATTGATTTCTCACTGGCAAAGGTTCGGTGTTCTATTAACTAATAGGCTTCATCTGGACGAGCATGCACTCAGAGCTGCTAATATGCTTTGCATAAATACCAAATCTGTCCTTGAGCTCCCAGCTTGGCTTCTCTAGTAGTTTTATTGCTACATGAACTTCAACAGTGTGAGACTGAAAGCAGTTCTGGTGATGATGGACTTTCTTTGGCTTACAACTGATTTCTTAGAGATCACGACTGCTGTAGGGCTGCTACGGTATTTCTGTTGTCCTTTTGCTCATATTGCTTGCTTGTTATTTCACTTTATTTACTTCTCAGTACCCTCACAGCCGAGCATGTTAGCTAAATTTTCTACTCAGCAAGGCTACATGCTGTGCTCAAAGGTGATAGTGAAATACAAAGACAAAATGGGGAAATCTGAAATAAATAACAAAACTAGAACTGTTTTGTCCTTCTCAAATGAAGTTTTGAATACAATTTTAAGCTCATTTGACATGTGATTAGATAATGTGTATGTGTCAACAGGTAAGCTATGGAAAACTTCTAAGCGAAGAATCCTATTAACTCTGAAATCGGATTTGCATTTCTTCAGGTTTGCCTGCATACTTAGTCCCCTCTGTAGGCCTAGTTCTCTGTTGTGGAGCCCATTGGTATGAACTATTAGTGCCTCTCTTTGTTCCATGGTATGTTTTTAAGCACTTGGTAGTATGAAAATTTTGGTATGTGGAAAACAGTGCCAGGAAGTTTGGCCTTCCATTGCTACTAAGATTACCAAAGAATTGTTAGTTACTGTCTGTTCTTGTTTACTCTTTGCTGATGGTAGTAATGTGCTGTGCTTAGGTGTGTTGCTTCTATTTGCCTTGATGCCTGTAATAAGTAATAAAAATTCTAGAATTGTTTACCTTGTTATTTCTCACTGAAGAGCCAGTAAGATATGGAGCATATGTCTTTTTTTAGGTACTTGTAAATATCTATGCTTTCTGCTGCATCAAGTATACTGACCTTCCTCCTATGTACTAAATGGTGCCCTTGAAGTCCTAACTTAAAGCACACTTTTAGTTTTCTTATTTCTTCCCTAGCTTTTGTAGCACAGTGGGTGAGGAAAAATTATCTCCTGTGTCCCATTGAATCAGTTCCACTGATACTCTAAAGTCATTTTCCAAACCATGTACCTAATGGTGGTGCTTGAGCCTGCAAGATTATATTGTAGCCAAATGGGCTTGTAATTTCGTCTTAAATGCATCTGTTTGTACCATACCATGTCACTAATTACTGCGGATGTCCGTTTCCCTTGCATTAAGTAAATCTTGTTGTACTGGAACCTGCATTTGCATTTTTTGATCTTTCTCAGAAACAAGTCTCTTGTTTCCCCCTTTCATAGTAAGGTGATCATGTTTCTTTGCTAAACAAATTTCCCCATGCTTCATTGTTCAGGTGAGGTAGGTCAGCTGTGGGTGATACTTCTTTTTCTAGTAATGTCTAATTACCACCATATCATGAATATCTGTGATTCAGCAGATACAATTATTCAGTGGCTGTGCATATTCTTTAGTATCTTTTTCTCTATTGGTTCTTTAATGTTTTAAAATGTTGTTACAAGCTATGATGTGGGTAAAAATTCTACTTTGTGAGAAAGGGGTTTAAATGAGAGTCTCTTCAGTTTGAAGTGTTTAAAATGAGGTCCTGATGGCTATCTTTAGAATAGGCTGTAGCACAGGAAATACCTTGTTTTTTCAGATAACTTTTTCTTGCATGTCAGTCTATTCCCAACACTGATGCAAATGTAACAAAATTATTTTGCGTAGATATGTAACTCACCCTGAAATACTGGTTTTGTAGTAGCCAACTATCTTCTGAATTTTGGGTTTTTAAACCACTGTTGTCAAATGGAAAACAATATTCACTCTTCTTATAGGAAAATAAAAATGCAAGCTTTTCTTTATTGCAGTATTAAGCTAAAACTATGCTTTTGCTGAATTGCATGTTGGAATTGGTGTTGGGCAATGATGCTAAACAGTAGACAAAGGGAGTGGGGAAGCAAATTTATGACATAATTAAATGGGACAGGGAAGAATAAGTAAATACATTTTATTTTCAGACTATAGGAGCTACTGAGAGAACTGAAGTCTTGCCATGAATTTGTAAATTGTGCATCTTGGAAATCATAATTCTGGAAAGATAATGGATTTCAACTTTAAATGTGAATATCTTTCTATAACTTCAGTAATTGTGCAGCTTGTGCTTTCCTTACATCAGCAGATACGACTTGCGGGGACAACAAACACCTTGTTTGATATAGGTGATGTAAGGTGCAATGAATCTAAATGCCATTTTTAAGTGTATCTGTTTATAGGGTTGTTTTTCTCTTTTTTTTTTTTTTTCAGATATCTGTTGCATTAAGCCTTGATGTTTTTTAGCTCACTTCGGTCATACCAGTATGTCTTGCCATTATGTACTAGCATCAGAGGCTTTAACCTTACAATAGTGTTTCTCATAGAAGACTTGTAAAGAAAATATGATTAGTTATAGCTTAATAACTATGGCTATAGTAAAGGAATTAAAAGTGGAGGTAACCTTGTCCAAGACTTTTACTGTATTTAATACTTTGTTTTTCTTTAACAGAATTCCTGTAAATACTAGCAAATACTGCTGGTATTGTGCATTCTGGAGATACATTTTTACTACAGACACTACCAAGGCTTTGCAAATGGGATGAATACACTGCTGTTGACTGCTTACTGACAGAAACCAGCTGGCACTTCACTAGTGATGTTTTCATTCTCACATTTTCCCATCTGAGTTTGATTTCTTCCTCTTCTTAGAAAAATCAATATAAGCAAAGTGGAGTACCGCAAACTTGACATGGATAATAAAAAGAAAGACAAGGACAAGTTAGATGAAAGAATGTCACGGCCTAGTGGGCGGTCAGGCCATAGTCCACGTGGAACTGGTTCCTCAAGTTCTGGAGTATTAATGGTTGGACCTAACTTCAGAGTTGGCAAAAAAATTGGATGTGGTAACTTTGGAGAACTACGATTAGGTAAGGTCCTTATTTCTTTATTTCAAATTACATTATTCAAGACCATTGTATGTAGTCTAGGCGTGAAAGTGTTTACATGAACACCCTATACAGCTCTTCAAACTGCTTGCAGTCTTTGGAGAGGCTAAATTTGCCTTGCACATGTTTCATGGCTTCTTCCTGACCAGTGCAAGCTCTATCACGTAGTAAGAATCTCTGTAGGACTCTAATGTTTTGTAATTGTGTGCAGTGCTATCCTGAAGTGAGTCAGTCTCTTCCAGTATGTTGGAAATTATTTCATTATTATTGTATCTTGCTACTTTTCTTGGCTTCCTGAAGCAGTATATTTAGTTGGATTTGGGGCTAAGTGTATGTGAAACATCTTTCTCCTGCAGGTCTGGCTTAATGTACTGTGATCATGAAGATCTCTTGGAGGCAGTGTAGCAGGCACTATAATGTTTTTAGTAGCAGCAAACTCTTGAATTCCTTGGTTTCCTTTCCATTGGTATCTATGTAGTGAGGCTAAAGAGTGGCCTGCTGTTGTACAAATGCAGTGAGAATTCATCTGTAGAGAGAATCCAGGAGATGGGTAATGGAGCAACTCTGTTCCCTGCTGAACAGATGGATGAAAATTGAATGGTGAAGGGACACAGAGAAGGCCTTGTGGAATTTGGAGAACTCGGGTAGCAAAGCTGATAATTTACCCTTTATTATAATAGACAGTAAACGGTGGGTGTGTGCTTCTGGAAGAGTATATATTTAGTTTGGGGGACCTAAATTTCCATGATGACAGCATGATTAGCCAGGGTTTTCAAGATCTGGGAGTTCTGTGTTTGTTAAGAAATACAACTTGACAATTAATGGCAAGAATTTATTCCAATACTTCTGGAAGTTCTTTGATATCCTGTGTCAATATTTAAAGGTAGATGAGTTCAAAAGCAGGGTGGCTGTGTATATGTATTTTTGTTGATCTTCTGCCTATGGTAGAAATGCTATTCATGGTCCTTCAGACAATGTCTTTGATATAGTGCTTGCATAAAATGTGTTTGTACATGTTTGTAACTTGGAAAATATAAAATGCTTTTAATATAGTGCTTCTGAGTCAGAATATATATAGTTAAGCAGGATTGATGTATTTTGGTCTTTACAGTGTTATGTATGTGCCTCTGTGGCTTGCCAGTCAGGCTGAAACTGTCTTCAACTTGTCCTACACTCTTCTAAACTTCCTTTGAGTGATAATATTTCTTTTAAATATCTCCATGAACTAAATCAAACCAGTATAATTAACATCACATTTACTACTGAAATCAGCTGTAAACTAAAAAAGATTTAGTTTCTTTTTGTGTTATCTTGGAATGGTTACATTGTACTGAGTTGTCTCCTTCAAATCATTATCAGATTAATTCATTTGCTTGCAGCATATAGATAAAATACTAAAGTAGTTAAGACCTTAAAGTCTGATAGCACTGAAGTAGAATAAAACAAGTGAAATAGACAGGAGGAAGATAATGGTGTACTCTACAGTTTTGTCAGCTACCAAGACAAGTGCACCATTTCATGTAATCTTTTTCTTTTTGCATATGTAGTAATATGTCAAATCCTCATTGTTATTTGTGGGGTAAGGTGTCTTCAATATACTACTGAAAGCAGCAGTTAAGATAGGTGCTACAGATTTTGATTCAAATTTGTTATTTTTACATTACCAGAATAGCAAGTAACTAAAGTGAGCATTCCTCCTACAAAGATGTACACTTAATTTACATACTCCTTAGTACTTAATCTACATACTCCTGCAAAATGGAGTGTATTTGGAGCACATATCCTAAAGTTGAATCTTAAAAACTTAAAGGAGGAATAAAATTGTTAAAGCAGTGAGGTTCTGCCTCAGGAGACTAAAAAAAAAACCCAAAACCAACCAAACAAACCCCAACAAGCCAGTTGTAAATTAGTAGCCTTTGTAGTTAAAAAAAGTTGTAAATCAGTAGCCTTTGTAGTTCTTCCACCTGGGATAAAAGGAGTGGCCAGACTTCTATATTGTCTTGTGGATTGAATAATAAATTGGCCATATGTGGCAAATGAGAGTGCAACTGTTAATTTGCAAAAGACTAAATAGTTTTGAAGTTTGAAGTTGTTAGTCTTCTGAGTTACAGTTAAGATAAAGTAGTAAAAGAAAGCTTGTTGCTGCTGCATGTGATATTACACAAAACCTGGTCTGTGCTTAGAGATTGATCAACTGTGGTGTCAAGTCTGCTGTCTTCCGTATTTTAGAGACAACTGTCTTGAATCACTGCATAGAATCTGATGATTCTTCAGAATGTCCCTTAGATCTTTCTTCAGAAAGATAAACCTTTCATAACTTCATTTCGTTACTGAAATGCAATATTCAGTCATTTAGCTGGTTTTGTTAGATACTGCAATAGCTGATTTACATATCTATTAGATTCAGTGAGACAGGTCCCTGCAAGAGTTGGGTGGTGGTTGTTTTTGTTAATGTATTCTAGGTTGTAACAGAATGCAAAGGTACAGAAAGAATTTCAACAAAGTACACTTTGTTAAAAATGTAACTCAATTCTTCATAAGATAAGAAATAACTATTTGAGACTCCTGAAATTCCACTATGGACTAAAATCCAAGACCTAAATGGATAGGTCTTGGAATTATCCATTACTTTGGTAGTCAGATTAGGACATGCTGCCCATTTTGGGTCTATTATTATATAGCCTTCAAGTAACTTGCTTTTTGTATACTTGATACCTTAGAAGATGCATCGATTTTAATACAACTCTTTTTCAGTTTTGTAAGAGTACTCTATTTGTAAAAATAAGGATTAGAGTTGAGATTGTAATCTTTGACTATAAATATAACTGTCTTTGCAGGCAACATTGATCTGTGTCTTTTCTCTGTGTGATTTTTCTTTTAACAAAGCTGAGCTAAACATAGGAAATGCAAACCTGAGTAGTGCTACAGAGAAAAAAAAACACAAAACATGTCACTAAAAAATAATACACACAAAACTAATTTGAAGACTAGAGAAACAAAAAATATCAGAACCGACAGCTTAATTTTTCCTTTATCTGCTATTTTTTATAATTTTACACCTATAAAACTTGCTTAGTATTTTTGTCATTGGATACAATTTGAAGTAATGCTTGTTGAAATAAACTTATCCAGTTACAGAATCACTTCTAGAGCAGCAGACACATTTTCCAAATGCTGTGAACACTTTAGCTCAGTAATGTTTTTGCCTTGTTTGTCTTAACTTTAGGCTTAGTAAATTGCAGATGGGGGGGAAAAAAACGGTCCTAGTTAATTCTAACTTCAGTTAGTGTCTGGAGTTCCAAAGCCATATAATAATCTTAATTTTTTTTAATACTTTTCAGCAATAAATATGAAAATAAAGACTATCAAGTTCCACTTACAGTAATTCACCATATTTCAAGCTTTTCTCGTATATAAAAATTTGCAAACTTGGTGAAATAGCTGAAACTCTCTCAGTGAACCTGCTACTTGTTACACTATTCAAGAGTAAAGTTGTTCTTAAAGTGTGGTATAAAACCAATAGTTCTTTAAGTTATTACAAGAGCACCTAGCACCTTAGGTCAAAATGTTTCTATGACTTTTTTGAGGCTTAACTAGTATTTTACTTGAACAGAAAAGCCAATGTCTCACATTCTTGTTTTTGTTCTCTTTTTTTTTAAGGAAAAAATTTATACACAAATGAATATATGGCAATTAAGCTGGTAAGTTATTAATTACTTAATTTATTTTAAAGGATTTGGGATGAGAAACCAATCAGAGTTTTCCTTTTATTTATATTGGGTTGATTTCCTAAATTGAAATAGTTAATATTCTCGCATGTTCTCAACTGATTAGATGAAGGCAGCTAGTGATAGATGTAATTATATGCTTCAGCTACATTGAGTAAAACAGTTCTCAGAACTGAATCTATGTATGCTTGTGAAGCTGATGATGACTTACTGCTACTTTAAAGATATTCTCAGCTGTCTTCCTAGTAGATTTTTTTTTTTGTGCAACAAGTATATGAACACAGAATTTAATGACACTCTGACCATCTGGTTTGGTAGACATGTTGTATTTGCAATGTGTAAAATATTTCCTTACAAATATGGTAAACTTGAATATTTTGTTAATATGTCACTGTTCTGCTTTTTCTGAATCTTTCATCAGAACTACACTAGTTTACTTCATGTTTTGCTTCTGGATACTTTTAACTTTTTGGTAAATAACTCTTTTCATAACTGAAGTATTTCAAGCTGAAAGTCACTTGCTTATTTCTTGTTGTTGAAGGAATTTTAGGGGTGCTATTATTTTCTTGTTGCTGCAGTAGGACAAAGTTTTTCATAGCATAATATAGTGAATCTCTCGTTCCATAATGTGAAAGGTCAACTATAGAAGCAGAAATACATGGCTTTAGGTGGGGATTCTAAAAAGCATTGCAAATATATATATGTAATGAACTCCTGAAAAATCTGTTTATCACTATCCTTGCTTAGAAAAATAATTACTTCAAGAATAGTTACATATTTAAAAATAGGCAAATTATGGCTTGAAAGAACATTAGATGCAAATTTGAGTGTTATCATGTGAGTTATACTAGATTTAAGTTCACTTTATTTGTAGAATCAGTTCAAGATATTCTAATGTCTGGTAAAACTTGAAAATGATCTGAGAATTCCTCTATTTTACCATAAAGAACATTTGAAATAATTTGCAAGATGTTGGGTTTTTTGTTTTTATCAAATAATTAGTGCTTAAAAAAAAATAGTCAGGCAAGATTTTAAGCTGATCAGTGGGTTTTGGTAAAACCATTTTTTATTATATATGTAACTGCTAATAAACTCAGCTACTATTTCAACCCATTTTTACTCTTAATGATGCCGTTCCAAGGCAACTTCTACTTTGTTTCCAAACTACTCTCTTAACAGCTGTTCATTTACAGCTGTGCAAAAAGCTTAAAGTTTCATTATTGAACAAGTTACTTTGAAGTCAGTAAACAATCAGTGTAGAAAAGTTTGTCTGTAATTCACTACTAGTGCTTAAAGAACTCTGAATGTGTAATATGTAGGTAACTTCTTGAGTTGTCCTCTTATTAGTGGTATAAAAAGCTATTGTATCTGCAAAAACAGATGGAAGGAATTGTAGTGAAAATCAACACTGGAGCCTGCATCATAATTTATTAAACAAGGTAGAACCAGTGCGTTCTTTTAATATGGCTCTTAATTCTTTAATATCTTTCAGCTCTTCTGAATATGTTTTCAAATTGGAAGGGATTTGGGTCACAAGAGTCAGTCTGCTAAAAGTAGCTGCATGAAATTGCAGAATTGAGTTGAAATTCGCTTTTTGCTGTTTTTCATCTCCTATTGGAGATAGTACCAGGATTTTATTCTAAGAGTTAGGTAGGTTGTGCTTGCTTGTGATCTGTCATCCTTTCCCTTTTTAAAATGTAAGCCTAAAATTTTCCGTTTCTCTACCAGTTCCCATTGTATTCTGAGAGCAGTTATTAGTTTCATTATCATTAGCAGTCTTTGTTTCGGTATTGTAAATTAGGCACTCTTAATGTACTCACTGTTTTGCTGCTTTTGTAGTTCAAATTTAGCCTTCCTGAATGGGCTTACCTGAATTGTGTATATAGTATAGCTTGAGCAGTAACCTCTGGCAGCTACAGCTGTGTTAATATCTCTCCTGTATTGTCCTAAAATCATATTTGCATTCCTCATGGTAGCATTCTGCTGATGTACTGTTTTGTTATAAGCAGCAAGACGTCTCCTGTGCCAGATGCTTTATGTATCAATAGTAACTGTATACTCTAGTGCAGGAGGGTTGTTTGGGTTTCTGTTGAGAGCATGAGTTACAGTGGTTGTATTTAAACAGCAGCTTGCGGAGTGCTTCTGATGTTAAAGGTAAACTTTTTGTTGTGGTAAATTAATGCTTCCCTTGTGGGCAAAATTATGCAAATACGTTTCTGCTAATGATGCTTATGGAAACTTCAGGAGTTGGGTAAGGAAAATAGTTTAAACAATCTTTCTGTGAGAGGCCTGAGGGTCATAAAATGTATGCATTTAATGAATAAAGTTTATATGTGGAGTCAGATTTATTCTGGTAAAATTGCTACAGTTCCAGGGCTTTACTCTTAATCTGGCTTTATTGATTGTAGCCTGTTCTGGCTGGGTGGATACTCAAGTTTGAAAGGTAGAACAGCTTTTTTTAAGAACTGGAATGAAATTTAGGAGCTGGACTTTATCAGTAGTGTGCTATTTAGTACTGTTTGCATGTTTCCACTGGTCCATTAATAGACTTCTATAGGCTGTGATCAGGAAGTTCTTCAGCAATAACCACATGGTATACACAAATTGTACCTTTTGTGTTCGCCTCTTTGTTAGATTTTTCTTTATTATATAATCCTCTACTTTTCTTCAATCTCCTATTCCCTTTTCAGGTCTTCACTTTCACAAATTTCTCCATTGCTCAAACTTTATCTTCCCTGCAGTATTCTTAACTACTAAATAAATATCAACTACAAGAATTTCTGACTGAGCTGCTCCTTTAAGTCAATTTTTCTGAGATAGACATATCAAGTTATGAGGTAGTCAATGATAGTTTTAATTTCTAATCTTTAATTCATTGATTTGCTAATCATTCAACTCTTAAGATCTTATACTTGAAATTTTAAGAGGGGTGTGCGTGGAAAAAGTTGCAGTTGGCTCCAAGGATGAAATGCTTATTCTTCCTTTTTTAGAAGATTTATTAGAGTCTGGAATTCTACTATATCTAGAAGGCTGTAGTAAATGCAAATCAAGTGCAACTTTAATAGGCTAATCTTTTCCTGTAACAAGCCATACCTCTTAAGGTTTTCTTTTCCTCCTGAAAATCATAGAATCATAGAATGGCTGAAGTTAGAAAGGACCTCAAAGATCATTGAATTCCAACCTCCCTGCTGTGGGCAGGGACACCTCCCACTACACCAGGTTGTTCAAAGCCCTATCCACCCTGGCCTTAAACACTTCCAGGGATTGGGCATCCACAGCTTCTCTGGGCAACCTGTTCCAGTGCCTCACCACCCTCACAGGAAAGGAAAGAATTTCTTCCTAATATCCAATCTAAATCTTCTCTCTTCCAATCTAAAACAGTTACCACACTGTTACCATAGTGTGTCACCACACTTCCTGACAGAGTCTGGCTGTCCTGTAGGCTGCCTTCAGATACTGGAAGGCTGCTATAAGGTCTCCTTGGAGCCTTCTCTTCTCCAGACCAAACAGCCCCAGCTCTCCCAGCCTGTCTTCATAGGAGAGATGCTCCAACCCTCTGATCATCTTCATGACCATCAACTGGACCTGTTCCCTTCTCTGTTGAGGACTCCAGAGCTGGACCCAGTACTCCAGGTGGGGTCTCATGAGTGCAGAGTAGAAGGGGAGAATCACCTCCTGTAACCTGATGGACATGCTTCTTTTGATGCAGCTCAGCATGTGATTAGCTTTCTGGGCTGCCAGCGCACACTGCTGGCTCATGTTGAGCTTCTCATTCATAAGCACTCCCAAGTCCTTTTCCTCAGGGCTGCTCTCCAGCCATTCTCTGCCTAAACTGTATTTGTGCCTGGGATTGCCATGTCCCAGATGCAGGACTCTGTACTTGAGCTTGCTTGGTTGATATTCATGCCACTTACATTAGCCTATCTCTCAAGCCTGTTCAGGTCACTCTAGGTGGCATCCCTTCCCTCCAGCGTCTCAACAGTGCCACCGAGCTTAGTGTCAATGGCAAACTTGCTGAGGGTGCATTCTATCCCAATGTCCATGTCTCCAACAAAGATGTCAAATAGTACTGGTCTCAGTACCAACCCCTGTGGAACACCACTTGTCACTGGCTGCCACTTGGGTGTTGAGCCCTTGGCCACAATCCTTTGAGTGTAGCCATCCAGCCATTTTTTGATCCACTGAGTGGTTCATCCCATCAAATCTATGACTTTATAATTTTGAGACCAGGATGCCATGTCAAATGCTTTGCATAAGTCCAGGTGGATGATGTCTTTTCCTCTGCTCTTGTCCACCAAGTCTGTGACAGTATTGTAATAGGCCACCAAATTTGTGAAGCAGGATTTGCCCTTGGTGAAGCCATGTTGGCTGTCTCCAATCAACTAATTTTCCATGTGCCTTAGCAGAGATTCCAGGAGAATCCGTTCCATGGTCTTGCCAGTCACGGAGGTGAGACTGACTGGCCTATACTCAGTCTAGTAGCTTTTATTTGCTCTTGCTTGAGACAATATGGGGCAGAAACAGAAGATATACTGAGCAGAAGTTCTCACATACTTTTCATGTTTTTATTAATCTAGTAAGAGAGCTGAAAGTTTATATTGTGCCTTGGGTTAACATTGGAATTCTTGAAAATTCTTACCCTTAACCTTAGAGCAAGTAATCTGTTTTCCTAAAGCCCTTTATAGGGGAAGTGGCATGTCTTAAAAATTGTACAGGAATTTACTCCATGTATTTGGCACAAAAATAGTTGGAAAAAATCCATTATCATCTTGAAAGATATTTCACATTTCATGTGTTTTTATTCTTTTGTTTGACTCCTATGAAAGAATAGAGGAGAGAAACTTTGTTCAAAAGAACCTCTCTGAACTAAGGAGCTGTTGTTTCTGTTGCTCAGGTAACTGGTGCCTAATAAACTGCACATCAATTCTTTGATGGCAGCAACAACCTGAGTCCCTCGTGAAGAGAGGCAAATACTCTTTTGGAGGTAAAAGAAGCTATCTGTGATTAAATATAGAAGCTCTGAAATAGTCTGAATGCAGTATAGTGAAAGCGATTTACAGAACACTGCAGGAATCCTGCACTGGATCTTTCAAGATACTTGAGTGAAGACATGAGCTTTTAAAAACAAACAAAATGCACTAATTTCTTCTGGCTTGTGGAGAAGTTGGCTTCAAAGTTCTCTGGGATTAACATGATGTTTGAAGAGTTGGGAACAGTGTTCCCATGCTTAATTTTAGTTGCTGAAATGTACCAAAATACTAAGGAAAAGAGAAACATCATTTGCCACTTCCTTTTTCATTCTTTAATATGCTTTTTAGACTTATTAATAGAAATATAATTATAGTGATGAATTCTTCACTCTTACATTCTGGTGGAGGATTGTATTTAATATACTTTTTTCTTGATTTATCCTTATTTGTCTGTCTTTTGTCATTAATCAGTGGTTTACTGCATACTGCAAAGTGAGGTATGTTGGAACAAACAAATTTTATGTGAAGAGCTCATTGTGCTTGCTGTATCACAATTTTTGTTGGACAAAAGATTCTTTCCTTTGTATGTTTGGAGTTACTAAACAGTCAGGAAGGTATCTAAGACTCTTCACAAAAACAAGGCAATTCCACAGAACTGTCAGCCAATAAATGGAATACAAGTACGTATTACCACTTTTTTTGGTCATTGTTACTGGAAGGAGTTAAAGTATTTGTCTCTGCTAGACAGGGTTAAACTTCAGTTGTTGGCTCATACAGAGCTGTCAAGTAGACTTGTTTGAGGAAAAACTTCCAGAAGGCAAAATAATCAGAACTGTTTCCTGCTGATGCACTATCAATACAGGCAAAACTGTATAATTGAACAATATCAAACTGCCTGGAAGCCAGTGTCTTGTCTTAGTATATTTAGCAGATGTTTGATGAAATAAAATATTTTCTTCTTAGCAGGTTGAATGCCAAGCTTTAATTTGAGACTATGTAGAGAGTGATGTGTTTCCTAACATACTTGTATAATACTGCTGCAGGCAAACTAGTAGCTAAATTTGTGTGGCTTTGTAAAAGATAGAAATGTTTCAATAACATGCTTCATAATGGATTTACTTACACCTCTGAAAGCTGAGTACTGAAGGTTGATAGGTGTAAAATCAAATCCATAAATGTACCTCAACCATGTTTTGTGGTTGGACTGGCCAGTGAAATGAACAACAGGAACTTTGGCTATAGCAGTATCTGCAATTTGAAACATCTGGGTGCTGGGAGGAGGTGGGTTGAGGAAGAGAACTAAGTTTCTAATGATTGCGCATTGGCTCACAGTTCCTATGGCCTGGATGTGCCATTGGGAAACAACACAGGTTGGTAAACTGATAGCATAGTGGGAAGATGTGAGGAAATAGGTGTTCACTTTGCTCAAACTTTTCCTGAAAATTGTCATCCAGCAGTATCTGTTATCGATAAGTGTATTAATAATCTTATGAATTACATGCTGCAATTCTAGTAGGATCAATCAGTGTGAAAATACTGCACAGTTAGTGTCCAGTTTATTGCTGATGTATTGGAAGATGTTACATACTGCAAGAAACTGAGTATATTTTCTGAAAGATGCTGGAGGAAATTGCTTTAAGAATCTTATCATAAAGCGCCTTTACTTTGTAAAGGGAAATACTCAAGAAATTAGGACTTTCATTGGGGCTGCCTGTGCCTCATCTCATGTCACTGTTCTATGTGGCCTTGCCACATCAGGGTGTGCAACAAAGAACTAAGATTTCATTAATTTACGTACATTATGCTGGAAAAGAAAGGCTTAAACTACAAACTCTACTCTGGTGCCTCTGTTTCTAATTTATTTTAGAATGATGCTACTTAATTTCTGTTAATTCTTTGTGGTTTAGTGGAAAGATTTGCTATCTTTTTGTCAGGATCCTAGGATAAAACCTTTTATAATGATACATCTGTCATGTGTAACAAGTGTGCAGACAGCCTTTTCAATCTGTTAAGCTGCACATCAGTACCACCATTTGAGAGCTGCAAGACACATCACCCATATATGTAGGTAAAACAAAGTATTTTGGGGGAGACAAAATATTTTTTAGTTATTCCATTGTGACTGGGTTTGCCTGTTTGACCCCAGTTCCACTGGGGAATGCAAGGTGTAAATAACCCAAGTATGCTCTAGTCTCACCTGACAGGTTTCTTAATTACCAGTCATTTCAGAAGAAACATTCAAACTTTCCATGTGGCTTAGAAGCAGCAGGGTTTATTTGGCTGGTGGTAGGTTAGCATATTAGTTTTTAGGCTTTGGCAGAGAGGCTTTATTTTAAATGTTGTTTTTGTTTTTGAATCAGGAGCCAATGAAGTCGAGAGCACCACAGCTACATTTGGAATACAGATTCTACAAGCAGCTAGGATCTGGAGGTAAAAAGCAGTATCATGCATTTTACTGTGATGTAATCCAAGACCGGTTTTTCACAAAGCTTTCAATTTAGGGGTATAAATCTATTTAATAAAGTGTCCCAGTTACTTAAAGCAGAAAAAAGCCTTGCGAGTCACTGGATTAATGTATCAATTTTTCTAGTATTGTAAGACTTTTGTTCTGCTCTTAAAGTGTGTCTATGGAATCCTGAGACTGTTTATGAAGTCTTAAGCATCACAGAATCTGTACGCATATGCGTATACCTTAAATTAAACACTCTTAGAGTATTCCTAGTGTGTTCTCTTTGAATAAACACTATGAATGACCAGACTACTGATCTGGTACTCACATTTTTATTTAAATAGTTTCAGTTTTGGTTTTACTTCACAGTATATATTGCTGCTTACTCGTTTTAATACTTTTTAAAGTACTTTTTAAAAAGATAACTTTCATTGCATTTTAAGGTTTAAATTTCTTATTTTATTCTCCTTGGTCCTTTTACACCCAGAAATCCTCTTACAATGGTCCTCTTGTAAGAGGCAACCTTTTGCTTTCGTATGTGAGCAATATCTAAAACTCCTCACATTTTCACAAAACTTGTAGAGTCAGTTAGCAAGATGTGAAGCTTCTTAAACTAAGAAAGTACAGATCTTAACTAAATCAATTATACCCTAGGAAAAAATCTTAGGATATCTTTTCCTGAATATATTCCTTAAATTACTAGAGTAGCTTTTCTTAGATCATATGGTTAGTTACTTTTCCAATTTTTTACTAATGCTGAAGTTTATTATATAAAACGAACTATTAATACTCATCTTCCACCTACATGCTTATTTATGGGTTTGTTTGTTTTCTGTCAAAGGCAGCTTCGGTTTTTGTAATGGTGATTTTAAAGTTGTTTAAACTACAATAAAATTATTTAAACTGAGAAGTCATCTTCAAAAGCTAGGGAATACAAAATGAAGAGGCCCATACTACTTTCATCTGCATTGAATGTTTATGCTATGATGAATTTTAATACTTTTTAAATACTATTTTCACTTTCAAAAATTTAGGATCATAGTGTATACCAAAAATTTGTTGATGCAGAGACTGGATAGTGTTTCCCTAGCTTTCAAAATTATGTGCTGCTCTTTAAAGACTCTTTCCAGGTAAACTTCTTTTTAATGGTGTAATAAGAATGATCTGCAACTGGGATTATTTACAGATAACTCTTTGCAAGGTATGACACTTCCTGTTACTGTTTAGAGACAGAAAATTTGTAGAATATCTAGTCACAATGTCAAGTTTCACATGCTTGCTAATTGGAGAAAGCCGTCAGGGTGTATAAACCATGACACTGTTTTTTTTTGTGAGCAGCTGTAAATTGTCCACATGCAGTAGACTAGCATTGTGAAATAGATAAGTAGAAAACAGAGATATAAGTTGCTGAGACCTGGCAACCCCTAAGTTAGGGATAGAACCCAGTTGTGAAAAACAGGGTATAACTACCTGAAACAGCAAAGGAGCTGTGTAATGGAACTAAGAAGAAAGCCATAATTAGTGGTTCACACTGCAGAAAATGAACAGTACTTCTCAGAGGTAGGAATTGTTGTGGGAACATTTGCTGGGAAAAATGTCTTGACAAATGTAACTCTGTTCACATTCTGTTTACTGAATAAGGTTGGGGACTGTTTAATGTAACAATGTAGGGAAGTCAAAGTTTGCAAGAACTTAATCACTTTGCCTTATTGAATTACTGTAAGGGAAAAGGATTTCTCTGATCCTTTGTATGAATGTGAGGAGATTTTTGGGATGAAAATAAGAAAATCAAGCTGGTAAGTTACTAGCAGTCTTCAATATTTATGAAGAACCTTGTTACAGACTTCTGTTTTCCAAGTAACCAGCTTTTGTTCCAAAATGAAGCCCTCGGCTAGCAGGCATAGAACTCTGCAAGCTCCTTTTTGAATCTTCTCCAGCTTAGCCTCAAGTGGGGTGCCTGACCCATTTTAATGGGTTTTGTGGAAAAGACTCATCATGAAAAAAGTAATATTCATGCTTCCATCTTCTTATAATTTGAAAAAAATAATGCTGATTCTTGTTTTTCTGCAGCATTCTCCCTTTTCCCACCTTTGCAGGAGTTAGACCCTCAAGCCCAGAAAGTTACATAGCCTAGTTATTTTAGGAAGAAAAAAGTTGCAGTATTACATAATTTATGTCCTTGTGTAGTGTGAGGCATTTTGCTTTACTTCACTGATTTTTTTGTAACATATGTCAATTATAACTTCAAGTGATTTTGTTATGTGAACAGTTATAAAACTGTAGTAAAGAGTTTAAGGACCAAGAGATAAATTCATGAGTCAGGTAATCCTACCTACATGCAACAGGAGACAGCAAAAATCTTACACTAGACCTATCCATATAGATACTGTTGCTTTGTGCAGTGGTTGTACTTTAGTACTTTAGTCACAGTAAATTGAAGATGTGTCTTCATTGTGCATGTGGCAGAAGCATCCAGAGTAGGTTGTATAAAAATAGCTGTTATTGCTGAAAGAAATTTGAAGTATAGTAATTTTGAGCAGATGGGAGGTTTCTTTGGTAAGCAGTTACTTACTGTACTAGCAATTCCAGTTTTCTGGAGCTTTCTGGCTTCTAAGCTTCTAAAATTCCACATTTGTGTGTTTTATTAATCATGATGAAGTAGTCTTTTCAATAGCTGTTTTTGTTTATTCAGTCAAAACGTCTTGTAATTTGGCTGATAGCTTTCTATGTATGTGGACTGCTTATTTTGATTCTAATTGTGTTAAATAGCCTTTCCACTTCTCATGTATCCGTGCATACATGTGTATTAATAGCAAGTGACTACTAAAAAATAGAAGCAACTGGTAAAAAGTGAATACTACTCCTTTTCTTTCCCAATTTTGTAAGCAGAGCCATTATTTCCTGTAGTCAAAACTTCATTTTTCACAAATAAGAACTGTTAATTCCACAGGTTATGCTACAAACAGACTTGTGTTTAGTGTGAAATAACCTGAAATTTAAGGGATTAAAAACCTGTAACCCCTGTGAAACCCCAGGTTATTTGGGAATGTCATGGAGAGGAGGGAGAGGGATGTGGTACTCCAGGTGGGGCCTAACCAGAATGGAGTAGAGGGGCAGAATCGCCTCCCTTGACCTGCTGGCTATACTTTTGATACAGCCCAGGCTCCAGTTGGCTTTCTGGGCTGCAAGCACATTATCAGCACATGTGCACCTTTTCATCCCCCACTGCCCCCCAGTCCTTCCCAGCAGGGTGGCTCACAAATGCTTCATCCCCAAGCCTGTATTTGTACCGTATGTTGCCCTGACCCAGGTACAGGACTCTGTACTTGGCCTTGTTAAACCTCATGAGGTTCACATGGACCCACTTCTTGAGCATGTCCAGATTGCTCTGTATGGCAATCCCATCCCTCAGGTGTCAGCCACACCACTCAGCTTGATGTCATCTGCAGATTTGCTGAGGGTGTACTCAGTCCCACTGTGTGTCATTGAAGATATTAAATAGTACTGGTCCCAGTATGGATCTCTGAGGGACACCACTGGTTTCCAGTCTTCATCTGGATATTGAGCCATTGACCACTACCCTCTGGATGTGACCTTCCAAGCTAATTTCTCACCCACCAAACAGTCCTCTCGTCAAATCTGTATCTCTGATTTACAGAGAAGGATGTTGTGGGGGACTGTCAAGGGCCTTACAGAAGTCCAGACAGACGAACAGCCATAGCACTTCTCTTGTCCACTGAGGTAGTCACTCTGTCGCAGAAGGCTGTGAGGTTGATTAGATGGAATGTGTCCTTGGTGAAGGCATGCTTTCTCAAGTCACCTCCCTGTCCTCTGTGTGCCTTAGCATAGCTTCTAGGAGGGTCTGTTCCATGATCTTCTCAGGCACAAAGGTAAGCGTGACAGGTTGGTTCTTTCCAGCACTATCCTTTCTATCCCTTCTGAAGATGGATGCAATATTTCTTTCTTCAGTTACTGGGGAATTCACCTGACTGCCATGACTTTTCAAATATCATGGAGAGTGGCTTGGCAAATATATCAGCCAATTCCTTCGGGACTATGGGGTGCATCTTGTCAGATGCCATAGCCTTCTGTATGTTCAGGTTCATCAGGTGATCATGAACCTGATCTTCTTTTACAGTGGGATGGACTTCGCTCCCCTAGTCCCTGCCTTGTGGTCTGTCCACTCAAGAGGTGTGAGGAGAGAGATTGCAAGTTAAGATCATGTAAAAAAAAAGTTGAGTAGAAACTTGCCATTCTTGCTTATTGAGGGGAAACCCTTTCTTTGACTTTCCTTTTCTGGCTGACAAACCTGTAGAAGCCCTTCTTATTATTCTTTGCACCTCTTACCAGGTTCAATTCTATCTGCACATTGGCCTTCCTGACCCCAACTCGATAAAAGCAGGTAGTGTCCCTATAGTCCTCCTAGGATACCTGTCCCTTCTCCCAATACCTGCACAACATTTTTATTTAATAAAAAGTATTTTTGACTTGTATGAAAAAGCATTAACACTCCAAAACTGTATTCCTTTGTAAAGAATCTGCTCATAAAGAAAGCTTATAATCTGTAACTTTACTCTCAAATATGCTTTTTGCTGAATGTGCCTGTGAATGTGCAGTAGTACATAGGTGTTTATTAGGAAAAAAAAGAAGTGAAGAATCTTTCTTAAATAGGAAACACTTTTTCTGTACTTCTAGGCTTTTTTAAAAAACATTTATTTATTCAGTATTTATAAATATTTATTTATGGATCTAAAACCTAATAAAAATAGTTTTCAAATTAGTTTACATTATTTTTGTCACATCATTATTTAGCTATCATTTCAGTTTTAAGTACCAACAGGTGTTTTTATGGAAATTGGTGTCACTTCTGTGCCAAAAGCTTACTCTTCAGTAACTGTGAACATGTTCTCATGAAGTCTGAAATCATTTA
>VZRU01015680.1:4239-31221 GCA_013398155.1 Pedionomus torquatus | reverse complement strand
ATAAAAACACTAAACAGAACAGGCCTCAATGCTGGGCCTTGGGAAACATCACTTCTGACCAGCTGCCAACTGGATTTAACTCCATTCTTCATGAGCTGCTCCTTTGTGGGTTCCCTGTGGTGTCAGAAGTCCTGACAGCAAACTTGTTCCAGTGTGGGCTCCTCTCCACTGGCCATGGGTCCTGCCAGGAGCCTTCTCCAGTGATGGCTTTCTACGAGTGCACAGACTCACATGCTCCAGTATGGTCCCTCTGTGAGCTGCATGTGGATATCTGCTCCAATGTGGACCTCTATAGGTTGCAGGGGTACAGCCTGTCTCACCATAGTCTTCACCACAGGCTGCAGAAGAATCTCTGCTGCAGTGCCTGGACCACTTTCTCCTCATCTTCACTGACCTTGGGGTCTCACACATGTTCTCATTCCTCTCTCCCAGTGGGTGTTGCACAGCAGTTTTTCCTCTTAAATGTATGTTCTCACAGAGCTGCTGCCACTGTTGCTGATGGGCTTGATCTTGGCCAGTGGCAGGTCCATCTTGGACCCATCAGCCATTGGCTCTTAGACACAGAGGAAACTTATAACAGCTTCTCACAGAAGCCACCTTTGTAGCTCCCTGCTACTAAAACTTTGCTGTGCAAACCAAATACAACTAGAAATAACTTCTACAATGTTTTGTTTATTTTAAAGATGTTTGACAGATACAGTTGTAATCTACCAATAGTATTTTCTTTTACACTGTCATTGTTATAAAGAAAGCCAGACCTTTAAAAAAATACCAGGTTTGAAAACTTTCTTCACATCATGTATGTGAACATAGTTTATCTCTCAAATGTTTTACTCCACCAGTCTTGTCAGATGACTAAAGTGGTACTGTTCATAGTGACTTACTAATAGAAAAATATTGGAGAGATTGCAGTGTATACAATTACATAAAAATGACTGAAGTATATGTGCCCCTTTATTTGATATTTGATGATTATTTTGTTGATGCACAATTTTTATTATAGCATGATAACTTATATGGAATACTTAATGGTTTTTTATTGATCTGATATACACAAAGTGGTAGTCTTCTAGTTAGCTTTTCAATAAATTCTTGAAAATAAGCTTATACAAAGAGGAGATTTGTGACCTCCTGTTTTCTTGTTTGCTTGTGCTAGCATCAGTAGCATTCTCTTTGTGTGGCTCCTTCTCGGAATCATTTTAAGCTGCTTGTCTGTTTTGTAAGGGGTGGTTTAGTGAAAACTAGACAATATAATCCATAAATCTACTTACCTGGGCACGTGTCAACTGCAATAAGCTAAAAGTCAGTGAATGAATGATTGCACTACTGTCATCTCTACATTCCCACTCTTATGCCAGGATCTCTTCTGCGCATACCACTTGCGACACAACTCTCTGACTGAGGGCTCTGTTGTCAAGCTGTACATTTAATATTAATAAAGTTTGGTTTGTTATTTTTAGATAAAATATAAATAAAAGTCTTCATATTTTTTGCAGCACACCAGGGGATAGTCTTGTGCTCTTTTACGTGTGTACACTTTATTTGGGAGACCACTGGTGTACAATGACAATGTTTTAGGTGACTAATGAAAATTAACTTTCCTAGAAAACGAAACTGGAATCCAACCAATAATAAAGTAGTCAAGTTAATAAAAGGCAGTTTTAGTATGAGTAAAATGAGATTCAAGGTCATATTGGTTTAAAATGGATTTACAATTTTATGGAAGGGAAGTCACATAAAGCATCATAGATGTCTTAAGTAAATTGAGTCTATTCAGATGAAAGGCTTTTTTTATGTATCAGCATGTATAAATATCAAAGTGATAAGTTAATGTGGCTCATATCTGAAAATAAGGATACTGTAGTCAGACTTGTGAACTTAGAAAGTAATTAGATGTTTTAATGTTAAAGTAATCTAGTGGGAGTATGTGACTTTTTTTGGCCTCATTAAGTGAAGCCTCATTGGCTGAAGAATTGGAAGCTGCTTGTAACTTAGTCATAGCTTAGTGAATAGTCACACAGTGTGACAAGCATTCAATTCTCCATGTGATTTGATGAGGGTATGTCTTTTTAAAAAGAATTCTTGAGAAGGGGTCAGAAGATCTGTCAAACTTACAGAAAAAATTGATTAGTAATCAAAGTATGTTTTTGAACAAGAGATCCAAGAACATTGTCTTAATTTCATAGAAAGACGACTGGTTTGTCTTACAAGTTCCTGATATTTTCTTGTATTCTTACAGCAAAGGACTTCAGTGCTTGAAGCCAGACTAATTCAAAAAGGAAATAAACTACACACTCTTAATGAGTAATAAGTGTTGGAATATCCTGCCAACAAAAGGGCAAATTCTTCAGTTCCTAGAAATTTTGTTTTTCAAACTTATCCTGTTTTTCTTAAAGATTTATATGAAAGGACTGACATGTATATCTCTATTGTGGGGGAACCACCCCAGATACTCTAGAGTGACATTTTAGTTTCTAGCTCTTCTTCTGGAGATCTAAAGACATGAAGAAATAATAACCTGACATAATTGCGTTGTTTTTAAGCAAAACCAGTAAGACTCTTTTGATTAAAAAACAAAACAAATACCCAGACTTCTAGTACATAACTGTTAGTGTGAAATGATTTTTATAAATGCAAGGAACTTTAGATGTAGTACTACATAACTGCCTTGCACAAGTGAGTAACATGTTATGCACAATTTGGAAGTATTCTGGAGTTCTCGTCTAAGAAGAACATCATGGTGTGGGTAGAACTACTATTCTTGCCATATTAAATAAAACAAAATTGATCACAGCTGAAACACTAACTCCCTGTGCTGGATGTGTATTTACCAGGAGTTGCTGTGGTACTTTATCACATTATGTGGTAGAATAAAACATAAGAGGTTTTTTTTTTGACATCTCCTGTAAACACACTTCTGAAACGGGCAGCTCTGCCTACAAATCTGACAAAGTCACAAATTCCTTTCTAAAACGTTTTCTCCTTTACTAGCATGTAGTCATACAAATCAGTTCTGCAAATCTAGACAAAGCCCAGATGTCTTCTGGTTTCTGCTTTTTTAGAGGGCGTTAAATACTTTAAAATCTTAGACACAGAGCAGATGCAGTGGTAATAGAGGAGACAAATATCTCCTGAGAATATTTTGGAATGAAAGTCTTTAAGCATGCAAATACAAGAACATAAATTACCAGAATGTCTTGTGCCACTGCAAGTGGTGTTCTTTCTTCCAAATTCACAATGCTTTTCTTTCTTTTTATATACTGAAGTGGTAGTTTTCTTTTTGGATTTATGTTTCTCTAAATCAGTTGGATATCTTAATTTAAAATATTTAAAAAATAAATGGAAACTATAGTCTTCAAAAATCAATAAGTTAAGCTGGATTTTAGGGGTTATGGTTTCATTATTCTCAATTGTAGGAAAAAAGATTACTGAAAATAATCTTTACCTGTTTTATCAAAACTAAAAGCAAACAAATGCGGCACTTAAGTTTTTTGTTTACTTTTTTTCCCAAAGCTGGAGTGCATTGAAAATCTGTGCCCTGAGTATAAGTAGTGCTGTAGTAAATTATGAAAAACTTCAGACTTGATGTACTGCAAAACCACTCAGTTAGGGATGTTTTCATTTTTAAACTTGTATTTGATCTGCAGAGGAGGAAGGTGAAAGCCAGTGTTTCATGAGGGTATTCTGGTAATAGGTTTTACAGTTCTGTGTAGTACAGTATTGTAACAATAGATGCCATTGGAAAAGTTCCTGTGAAAGGAAAAACACGTTTTGGGAGTACTGAATATTTAGCATAAATGAGAAGAGCAAAAACAATCTGGAATGATTAGCTTCCTCAAGGGAACAAATCTATCTTGTGAATGAATCAGATCCTGTACATGAGGAAGT
Organism: Pedionomus torquatus; assembly: GCA_013398155.1. NCBI lineage: Eukaryota > Metazoa > Chordata > Aves > Charadriiformes > Pedionomidae > Pedionomus > Pedionomus torquatus. The sequence continues at coordinate 27,333 of VZRU01015680.1, read as the reverse complement.
GGAGGATGAGTAGAGGCAATAATAACAAGGTACTTCTAGCTGCGTAGTCACACAATGCATGTGTACAGAAGGACAACAGTAAAATTGTACTATAAGGATTTAAAGGTTTGTATTTTCACACTCCTGGATTGCCTGGCTTTTTAAGGCAAGTATTTAAATAAAGTTATAAAGTCTGGAAGTGCAGAGTATTTTTCATATTAATTGTTGGAAAGTTTGTTGTTCATCATACTGATAAAGTATATGAGTATATGCGAAGATTTATGAACATGAGGACAGAACATGGCATTGTTGCTGGTTTGTTCGTTGATACAATGCTTCAGAATATTAAAGAACGTTTCCAATATTTTGATGTCTGCATTTATTTTGTCGAATACTCTTTAAGGAAGCGCTTTCTAATGAAGTGGGTGATCTTATATTCACTGTTAACTTAGACTGGAAGTTGGTTATGTCTCTACTAAAGGTTTAGATACACTTCACTGTTGTTCNGATGTCTGCATTTATTTTGTCGAATACTCTTTAAGGAAGCGCTTTCTAATGAAGTGGGTGATCTTATATTCCCTGTTAACTTAGACTGGAAGTTGGTTATGTCTCTACTAAAGGTTTAGATACACTTAACTGTTGTTTTTTTTTTTTTTTTTTAAACATATTTAACTGATTCTTCTGCCAGGAGAAGCCTTGTTATATGGGCCTGCTTATTGTGCTTTCTGTTCAGGGCAAAGAAAAGAACTATTATTTTTTTTTTCAGACAGCATGTAGTTTTGCTTATTTCCTGTGTGCATCAGCAGACCTTTGTTCAGTGATCCTGGTAACAGACTAGATAGTAAAGGAATCTTCTCAGTGCAATGCATGTGACTTTTAGCTATAGTTTTTCAAGACATTTGTGGCCTTGGTATCACTAGCTGTCTGACAAAATATGTACTGTAAGTTTGGGTTTCTGGAATGCTGCCAAAGAAAATTCAACAAAACTAAATTTTTCGACACAACAGTACTATCTTTGTTTTCTATAGATTTTATGAACAGCAAATTAACATACTCTTCAGGTGTTTTATTTTGGAGAATGTAACATATATTTTACCTCAGGAAAAGCGTTTGGCTTGGAGACTAGATTTCAGACTGCGTGCAAGATGTGAAAATAGATATAGCTTTAACAGTGAATTTGCCTTTTGCCCACCTAGGTAAATGTTTGATTCCTGTTATGGAGTACTTAATCAATTGTTACCTGAATTTATACTGGGATATTTTTATTCCCATATATTGTGTTTGGAAATAATATATGTTTTGTTCTGAACTTAATTTTTTATTTCAATAACTTTCTAAGTAAAAAAATAAAATAAAACAAACCCACAACTAAAATGCATAAATTTGTGCTTGGTAGTATAAAATATTAAATCTGAAATTGTGTTTTATTCAAAGATCTCTTTCTTTTAAATCATTTTAATAAATTGACAGAATAGAATTTAATGGATTCTTTCTTGACATCAATTTTTGAAAACTTAAGGAGTTGAGTAGTTTCTGGTGTGGTACTTCAGAAGTGAAACCAGTGTGAATCTTTATCACAGGTTCACCTCGAGACATCTAAAAAATTTACTGTCAGCAGTTCTTGTGCTTACATTTAAAAAAATTCTGGTCCTTCATATGGTTTGAATTAACAGATCTCAATTTACCACAAGTTTTACTAGAAATGTGTAGATTTCTAATGGACTAAATTGCACTTAAGAAAAACACTTTCTTTTATGCACTATCTAAACAGAAACCAAAAATAATTGTGGAAGAGAAGATAGGAGAAGCCTTCCAGTATTAATTTAAGTAGAAAATGCTTGTACTTGTGAAAAAATGAATACCAACAAGTGATGACTATAACAATTTGTCATCTGTGATGTTTCTATATTGATGATGCATCTAAAATTTTATTTAATGTGTCATTAAACTGGGGGATTCATTTATCTCTTTTGGATTTTTAAATGATTTCTATAGATAAAGTGGTTTTATTCCTGAATTGTAGATTTGTCATAGCCTGAGTTGAAAAAGTTTAATTTAAATGCCTATTTTATTTGAAAAGAAGCTTATTTAAGACTCTTCATATCTTTTTAAAAACTTTTTTCAATTTACTGTTAAAAAACCTAACACACATGCTCTGACTCTTTTTTAGAAAAGCTTTCTTTCACAAGTGAAACATGTAATATTAATGAAAGATTTAATGAAACTAATACTGTGTTCATTACTCTTGTTGTATCTCTTACCTGTAGTTCTAATGACATTTTATTGTTGATTAAGTGAAAAATGTATTTTTAACTTCAGATCAACGTGAAACCTGATAGGAATTTTATTGCTATGTTCATTACTCTTATTTAACCTCTTATATATCTTCATTTTACAGATGGAATACCTCAGGTTTACTATTTTGGCCCATGTGGCAAATATAATGCTATGGTGCTAGAACTGCTTGGACCTAGTCTGGAAGATTTATTTGACTTGTGTGGTAGGACATTTTCTCTTAAAACAGTTCTTATGATAGCCATACAGTTGGTAAGTAGAATAGATGTTAATTTCGGTATTCATTAGAATAACTAAGTCTTGAATGGAATAAATCTTTATTTCACTTGTGAAATTCTCTCTCCCTGAGTTTTAAATTGGTGTTGGCTGCTTTTAAAAAGAGCCTGTGNNTGCTTTTAAAAAGAGCCTGTGAAACAGTTCTATCAGGAAGACTGTTATATGTCGTGTTCATTTACTTTGTTCAAGTTTCTCAAGAATCATTGCATCATTGTTGTTTCATTATGCCTTTTGAGTTCTTACAACCTGAAATAATGAATTTTAGTTAGTCATATTCGATTAAAAAGAAAATCTTCAGGAAACAAAAATAATTTTAATCCATGAAAACAATTGGATCATGGTGTTACTAATTAGCAAGAACATTTTTCATGGGTGTTCTTAGAGAGAAAGCAAGAAAAAAAAATCCCCTTAGCCCTTATATAAANCTCCCCCCCCAAGAATTCCTGGTTTGCCACCCAAGTGTAGGTAGAAGTAGAAAGAAACAGAAAGAAAGAAGACTTTGCATGTTTACCTCAATACATTCTGTTTTAAATATGTACTTATGAAATATTAATGCTACTGAACCTCCACTTTCCTAAATAGTTATTGATATTTTTACCCATGAAGGGTAAAAGTAACTGCTTAAAGCACAACTGTAATTGGATAACAGGCCTGTAACTTTAGATGTAGTTTCAGCTTATTTACAGCCAAAATAAGAGAGTTCATTTTTTAAAATGCTCAAATTACAGATCCAAAGATCATGTTATTTAATACTTGCTTTTCCTTTCTGAAAATATAAATTTTGTTAGAAAGTGATCCAGCTAGAATGGACATTATATGCATATTAGTGAACTTTCAGTGCTTCTCTCATCTATACTTTTAATATATAATAGGTTACTCAGTACTTTACTGCTTGCTGCTGGATGACATAATTTCTGGTTATAGTTTTAATGTGCACAAAACATGCTTGGTGCCAGCTGTTCTTAAAGATGATAATTTGTGTTATACTGATTTTTGTATAATGTCCAGTGTGAAAGCTTCCAATACACAATGTGGTGTACCTAATTAGGGGATGCATATAATTTTCATTGACCTGGGAGATGTTGTTAAGAGCAACAGCCCTTTGTTTTTAAAACTATAAAAGGGGTGATTTCCTCTAAATACACAGTCACTCTAAGATATTTAGCTTCTACCAAAACTGGATGTGGCAACCTGAAGCTTAAACTAAACTTTGTTGTTTTTTCCTTTTGTTAAAGATTTCTCGTATGGAATATGTCCATTCAAAGAACTTGATATACAGAGATGTAAAACCTGAGAACTTCTTAATAGGACGACCTGGAAACAAAACCCAGCAAATTATTCATATTATAGATTTTGGTTTGGCAAAGGAGTATATAGATCCAGAAAATAAGAAGCACATACCGTATCGAGAACACAAGAGCCTTACAGGAACAGCTAGATACATGAGTATACATACACATTTAGGAAAAGGTACGTGTGCTTTTTCAAACAGAGAAACAAGAATTCAACAGCTGTCACTTTTTTGTAATCATCTTGTTTGTAAGTTGTAATTTTTCTCAGTCTGTAGTCTTTAAGAACTGCAAGTTCTGTGTATAATGCAAAATTATAGTTTAACCTTATGGAAATACTGTTTGTGGGAATAAGGTTCTCTGACTCTAACCGTCATGATAATGGCTTGGCAAATAATGATGTTATTTTTGTTAAATATCCATAAAAGAAATATGGAGTGTATCTTCCTGTATTGGAACACCTTCACACTGGAGGTATACCATGGTGAGGTAGGTGGGAAATAGTTTGTAGTTAGCAGCTGTAGTTGATGAAATGATGTTAACATGTAGAATCATAGAATCATTTAGGTTGGAAAAGGCCCTTAAGATCATTGAGTCCAACCATAAACCTAACAGCATCCATGCTAAACCATGTTCCTAAGCACCACATCTACATGTCTTTTAATTATTTCCAGGGATCATGATGTAACCACATCCCTGGGCAGCCTGTTCCAGTGCTTGACAACCATTTTATTGAAGAAATCTTTCTTGGTATCTAGTCTAAACCTTCCCTGGCACAACATGAAGCAGTTTCCTCTTGCCCTGTCACTACTTAGTTGGGAAAAGACCCTCAACTCACTATATCCTTCTTCCATGTAGTTGGAGTGATAAGTTCTCCCCTCAGCCTCCTTTTCTCTAGGCTAACCAACCCCAACTCCCTCAGACACTCCTCACGGACTTGTGCTCTAGATCCTTCACCATCTTCATTGCTTCTCTTTAGAGACAGTCCAGCACTTCAGATGTAGTTCAGTATAACATGTTTTTAAAATTATATACTTTGAAGAAAAATAATTAGGTGCGTGTGTTCAAACATTATTTTGTAGGCAATTTTTCTTTTTACTTCATTGATACGAGGGTCTCTTGATGCCTGCCTTAGTCTCAAAATAAATAAGGATGAAAGACTTTTTTAACTTCCTTGACTACTGAACTGGCTTCAGTTTGCCTGTTTGAAGAAAGTGTAGAGAAATACACAAGGGCAATATACAGTTGAGTGCATTCCATGGCAAATGCAGATCTGTGTTTACAAAGCATCATTCAACACTGTATCAGGACAGGAGAGCAGGACAGCAGAGCAGGTCAGCAGCTCGAGAAATTTGCAACATCTCCAGGCAATGTAAAGAATGTGATTTTTTTATTTTTTTTTTTCAAATTAAACAGTTCTTGTGGGTCTTCAAAAGAGACTTCAGTAGGTACATTTAACTGACAATGAAGTGTTTCTCAATGTTGACATTTCAAAGGGTATCTTTGTATGCACACACCAGGAATGCACAAATTTCAACAATACTGTTTGTCAAAGAAACATATGTAATATCTAGAATATAACCAAGACGTATGAACTTGGCTCTGAGCGCCCTGGAATACAGCTTGCTTGACTCAGTGTAGTAAGTGGGTTTATATGTATTGGAGCTGCTAGGAAAGGGTTACCCAGTTTGCTTTTGTAAATGAAGTTCATCAAGGTACAAAGTTTCACTGCCATGTTGTAGTTGAAACAGGTAAGAAATATTTTCTGTTTGCTGGCAAGTAGAATCTTGATAGTTTGAGGGGAGGTTTTTTTTTTTTAATGATTGTTGCAGATTTTCCTTTTCTGACAATGTAAATGAATTCTGGAAGTATGCTTCCTTCAAATAAGCAATTTGTGAGCAAGATTGATGTGGAGGTAGGAGCTGAGGAGTAGAAGGGCCTAAGTTTTGAACTTCAATTTATGTACTTAAATAGCCTTGGTTTCCATATTTAGTTTCCAAGACATTCTGTCCTTCTCCAGAATTTTTTCAATACCTGAAGTATGTCAGTGTCTTTCTATATTTTTCTACTTTGCTCTTCACTGATGAGGAAGATTTTTATTATTTTTAGGCAACAATATTTTTTATAAAATAGTATGAATAGTAATTCCTAGCCTAGATACTAGTCTGTACTTTTGCATAGTTAGTTTCTGCAAAGCAATTTCCAGAATTAAAAGAGCAAATTACTGTTCTGAAGTTCGTCTTTGAAGATTGTTTATTAGTATTGATTCTAAACACTTTATTCTCTCTAAGTAGATGCAATGATAAAAAGTTTAAGAATATAAAGGATTTTGATATATTGGTGAAAGTGATTTTTAGAAGAAATTGTGTAGCAGTTTAATGCGGGATCCAGATTTAATCATATAGTTTGCAGTGCCATAGCAAATTAAAAGTTAGGCCAATGAAGGTAGTGCTTCTAGAAGGAAAGAATGATGTTCAGTGATAGTTGTTGTGGAAAGGAAAGCAAAGAGGTATTGAAGAAAACTATGAACAACTACAGATTTCAGCAATTAGGTATTAAAGCTAACAAACCTTCCAGTTTATTGAAAAGCTAAACTGCATTAGAAACCTGTCAAGTTTCAGAGACAGATTCAGAAAGCATTCTGTTATCCCTACCACGGGGCTGCAATTTCAGGGTGTAAGGGAAGGGCCAAACTGAGTGTCAGCTATCTGATACTCATCTTCCACAGTCAGTTACCATTAGACTCCAAAGGTTGATATCACTAGATGCTGATTTCTTCAGAGCTGACAGCTATGTGCTCAAATGTCTGCCCCCATGTCATGTGGACAGTGGAGAGGTGAGGGGATCACATCTCTCCTTATTTCAACTGATGCTTGAGAGCATCAGGATATTGGCCTGACTGTGTTTTGTGCATCTTCAGCTGCTGGTTTGAGTCTCAGAAAATGTTTCAGAGTTAGAAGGTATTGGTTATAGATTTCAGTAGTGGATGGTTTAAATATGAGCATCTCAACTTACTGAGGCATCATGGCCACTGTGGTTCCTTTCCTTATTATGCAAGTGTCTCGTGACTCTTGGCAAGTAAAGAAGGCTTCCAGTAGTGGACTGCTAGTTGCAGGATGGCTAGGCTATCAGGAACCTCTGGAGGTCATTTTGTTCAACCTCTCTGCTCAAGCAGGTCACCTAGAGCTGGTTGTCCAGGACCACATCCAGACAACTTTTGAGTATTTCCAAGGAGGGAGATTCCACAACCTCTTTCAGTAACTGGTGCCAGTAATACAATAAACCTGTAGTACGTGAAGAGCAGAAAACTTTCCTTATGTTCTCACCACAGTAAGTTGTTATTGTTTTAGTAATTGCAGTTGGGAGTTTGTCAGATGGATAAAAGATTTATTAACTTTTTTATTTGACATTTTTAGAGGTAGTGGTCATAAGCTTAACGTAATCTTTTTCTTGTTATTGTTTTGCAGTTTTGTAAGGATAAGAATTCTTCTCCTCTTTCTGTTATGGTTTCCATGCCATTGTGGAAATAAATCTGTCTGAGAACTGGCCTTACTAGAACACGTTTTGGCCTTTCTTCTATGTTTGAGATGAAATACAATATGCCAGCTTTATTTCAGCAGTTCTGTTATTGTTTGAAAATGTAAGGAGAATTCTATCTTTATAATGCAACAGTATTTAGTAGAGTGCTATGATATTTTCCAGTTACAACCACCATGATGACAAATGTGTCATGACTGCAACTCTAGTCATTGGTGTCAGTGGGTTTTGAAAAGCTTGATAAGAAGCAGTCTCTTAATTAAAACAGCATAGTAGCATATTTCAGGTAACTTAAATATAATGAAAGACTTCCTACCCCTCTTATTCATGTACATTGTATGTGAAGCGGGCCTTAATTTTGTGTACATTCACATACTAAAAGGGTGTGTAAAAAGTAACTGAGCTGTTGCATGCATGTCATGTTTGCTAGATATATTATTCTTCACCAAGTAAAGACTGAAACTCCATTGTTGTTAAAATGGGTAAGAGCCCGAAACCATCAAGATTCAATTATATTTTTCATTTGAAGAATACTAACATAAGTATTGGTATTTCCTAATGGTATCATGAATATGTAACACCAGGAGTGCTTCTAAAAAACATGGTGGCAGGGCTTGAGCTTCCTAAACAGCTTTTAGAATGTAAGTTCCTCAAAGGAAGGATTCTCTTTATTTTTCAGGCATGTTATACAGAGTTGGTGTCACTTAAGGTGGTACAACTAATTTTTAAAATCAAGTAACTGTTTTTTTTAAGTCTTTAAATAAGCCTCTCCCCATATCATTTAAGAAAATAAACCAAAATCTAAAACTGGTAATTACCTGAAGAACACAACTGAATTTTGAAGAAGGACTTGTACATGAAAATAGTAAATGACATTTTCTCCTTCAAGGGAGATTTTTCTACTCCTCAAGTAGAATTTTGATCTCTGGTTGGACAGGTTTAATGGTAACTTGTTTAGCATGTGTGAAAGTTCTGACAGATTTAACTTGTGGATCATGGGTAGTTCTGTACCTGTAGCCTGATACAAAGCTGTAAGGAAGTGTGGGTAGGTATATACTGGCACCTCTGACAAAAGCAACTGTGGCAAGGCTAGTACTTTTTTCAGTAGCTTGTCTCACTTTACTGTAGTAAGTCTACTTCTTACATGCAATTTTCAAATATGTAGATAGTTCTTAAAAATATAAGAGAAGGTTAGAATGCCTTTCTGAAGTCTTTTCAGTGATGTTGCTAAGCCAACCAAAGGAGCATCAACTTCATGTAGCAGTTCCAGTTCGAATGAAACTCAGAGCAGTGGTTGTTCCTGACCTGATTATTTTGCAGGCATTTCTTGTGTGACAGAGCTATTTATTCTGTCAAATTAATAATAAATTTATTATTATTTAATTAATTTAATTAATTTATTTATTATTATTTATTATCTTTCATGTCTGAAAAACACTGTACAGTATGAATGGTATGCCTATGCTTGTGAACTAAATAACAAGTGTTAGCTTCTTACTAAATTAGCCAGCTTCAGGTGACCTCATTGAGAGAGAGGAGACTGTGCACTCTGAAGCTTCATTGTGTTTGTCATCTTATGATTGTATTACCTTTTAGGCAATAGATCTTCTCAATCTCATTTAATTGTGATGCATTATAATCAGCATACATCAGTAGCCCTGATGTATTCAGCTGATGCTTGAAACCCTTTTGCGTTCTTGCTAGTCCACTGATAGTTTTTTCTTCCAGTTTTCAGAGATTTCAGTATTTCTTGAAATGCTCATTTTACTACTGTTTTTTAATTACTCCAAAGTGAACAGTGAAGAACTCAAATGTATTCTAAATAATAATCCTCTTCCCCCCAGATTAAAACATAGAAAAATCGTTTCCCGTAGGAGATTTGAGGGCATCATGAGTTCAAATAGTGTATCCTAGAGCTAGTTCACACAGAACTATCCTATAGAAATATCTCCAATGGCTGAAAGCTTGTTTAAAAAAAATATCCTCTTAACTATAAGTCATTTCAAGGTAAAGATTGAAAGCTGCTCCTCTCATAGAAAGGACTCTCAGTGAAGGAGCAGTTGCCTCAATAAGTTGATTGTTGTGGGTTAATAGCAAAAGCTGTAAAAGTTACTGCAAAAGAGAGGAATTATTGCCCCTTGGAAAGTTCTATCTGGTCTTCGCTGATACTTTTTTTTTTTTTTGTGGGCTATACCTTAGTGTTGCCCATAGGTGTGTCATCTGTTGTGTGCTTTCTATATACACATTTTTGTATGCTTTGCTACCAAAAAAATAATTTTTTGCTACCAAAAAAATAATTTTTTGCTACCAAAAAAATAATTTTTTGCTACCAAAAAAATAATTTTTTGCTACCAAAAAAATAATTTTTTGCTACCAAAAAAATAATTTTTTGTTGTGAGCAGTATTCAGGAAGTGCTCATTATTTCCATGTCTACCTGGTCTCATGAAATGAGCATAAGATTTCTGCATGCAACTGGAGTTAACATTTCCTGTGTGTACTGAAACCTGTCAGGCACAGAACTCCACTACTTATTACTGCTTTCTTAACCTGCGTGGTTGCATCAGGATAGCATATGGTCAGAAAACATGATGTTACAGGGTAGGCAGAGAAATTCAAGTAAGACCAGATTGTCTGAGGGCACCCACTGAGAGAGGAAGCAGCAGTGGACAAGCAGAATGGTGGAGTGGACACAAACAAGAAAAGTGTTGGCAAAGGAATAGCAAAAATGGAAATGTGGGGGGAAAAATGTAAAAAATGAAAAGTTCTTTTTATATGAAGATTAAGAATTCTTTTTCAGATGTACTACATCTGTGACAATATTTTGTGTTGATCAGATCAAAGCCAGGTTGGCTTTGTTAACCTTCCTGTATTAAAAATCTAACAAATGCTTTTTGGTTTACTTTTCTGCCCCATATCTCTTTCTGTAGTGATTTTTGTCTTTGGGAAAATAGTAGGTAGAAACAATGTTAATATTTTGTTTTTTCTGCCTTGTATCTAGGGGAAATCAAAGTTGTAGGTAAATACAACATGTTCTAAAAAGCATAATATGCTGTGTAACAGTTCTTTCAACACCAGTACAGAATGAAGTCAGGTGAAAATGTGAAAATCTGTTTTCTACTAGTCATGTAAAGACTTACTATTCTGTATTACATTGCTTTCCTAAGAATAATGGATTTAATTTAAAAAATGTGGGAGGAACTTTGAAGACTTTGAACACACTGTGTTTTCTTTGGTACTTTTCTTTTTGTTCAACCTTCTGTGAACTTTCTGAAGGACTACTGCTGTGCTGCTATGGGTGAAAAGTCATCAGCATGCTAGACACTGTCTTCTGTAACTTAGCTTTTAAGTCAGTTACACTTGAAGAGGCATGTAGATACAGCCTGCTGTCATACTGGTTTCTGATCAAATACTGGAACTTCTGAGCCTTCTTCAGTCCAGCTTTGGCTTACTTAGAAATTCCATAACAGGTCCTTGAGAAGTAGACCATCTTTTCCATGTTTTTTGGGGAGGGAGGGGCGTGGAAATGAGTTCAGTTAAAGCTTTCTTAAATTGATTCAAGTTCACAACTAATGGATCAAAAAATAAAAGGAAAATGCAATTATATACAAAAAGGCTCAAAATAAGTTTTAAAATAAGAACCGTTTCTTATAGCAGGATAATTTGTTTAAAGTATGATTGAGATGAATGTACCTGCAGTCTGCATCTACTTTTATTTTTTGTTTTAACTGAGCTTTTAATACAGTCTGTAGTACACAAGAAGCCTCCCGCATCCTCATTTTGATGTAAAGTACTGCATACCTCCCAATAGTTTTACATAAAAGCTAACTTTAAATATAATGTAAAATTACACAGAAGTGTTCTAATAATATTTGATTTTTTTTCAGAGCAAAGTAGAAGAGATGATTTGGAAGCTTTAGGTCATATGTTTATGTATTTTCTCAGAGGAAGCCTTCCATGGCAAGGTTTAAAGGTACTGGTTTTTGATATCTTCCTCTATTATTTTTAGGTCATCAGCTTTTCTTTTCACAGTCTTTCTTTTTTGAAAGGTGCATAACTTTAGAAACTTGTTTTGTTCTTGTATCATAGGCTGATACATTAAAAGAACGTTACCAGAAAATTGGAGACACAAAACGAGCAACCCCTATAGAAGTATTGTGTGAAAACTTCCCAGGTAATATCCACTGTTAATAAACATGTCGTATATTGATTTAGAAAATTAAACTGGTAACTGTTTGACATCTGGTTTTAAAAATATATAATGCTTCCAAGTATGTCTATTGTGCACTGCATTGATAGTTACAAGAATTACCCTTTGAAGCGGCACTAAGCTAATGCTTCAAAGATACTCTTCTAAAGAAAATATCAGGGAAAAGAAATGGTGGTTAACTAGCCTGCACTTGTATTTTCACACATAAAATTTTGCAAGCTTTTTTAGCTTAAATCTGCTATTTTATACTCTTTTAAAACAAGCTACATTAGGAGCAGCTTGAAATTATATTTAAAGTAACATGGAAGTAGTTTCAGGTGTCAGTTTTAGTTCTTCTTAAGTGTATGGCAAATCAGTGAGGTACTGGAACATTGGAGAGAAGCAAATATGACATTTTTTACAAGTCAGACTAACCAGCTCAGGACAGAAGACACATACATGATGTGGATGTGATTTTGCCACAATAAAAATAACTTGAAAAATTGCCTATTATTAATAGGCAAAATGGATTTGCTGATTTGATTTCCTCTTATGAAAGGAAATACCATCCATAGTAGGCCTTGTGGACAGGAGGCAGATGTTTTGTCTCATGGAATCTTACTACTTTATGCTTTTGTGATTATTTGTGAGGGTACTTTAAAAGAGCAGCAGAAGCAAATCAAAAAGAACCTAATATGGGAAGAAGAGTATAAAACAACTTGAAGTTAAGTACGTTGTTGCCAAATTTGAAACATGAATTAGTATTCTACATATACAAGAGTTGAATCCTTTCAGTATTTTTTAGAGCCTTGTATAATTGAGAATGTTTATTAAACTTTGAAAAGTTAAGTTTTAATTTCTTTAGGCTTGACAGTGGAGTTAGAATGAAAGGATCCTGACAGATTACAAATACAGTCTTGAAAACATGAAGTTCAAGAAATCATAGTCAAGGTAGTATATGTAGATGGGATCAAATGCAAATTAAGAGATATTTGGTATGGAAGGGTTCTTTAGGTAATTACTTACTCAGTCACAAAGTGTCATGCTTCTTTATTTTTATAACCAAACAAAACACCTCTATACTAAATTGGATTATATAAAACAGCTATAGCCTGAAAGACACACATGAATTGCCATTTCCACTCTACTTGGTTCTGTGAAGACTCTGCTGAAGCCATGTGTTAATTCTGGGGACTGTTCTTCAAGAAAACATATCCTATTTTAAGGATATCTTATAAAGAAGTGGGAGTGCTTATATGCTGTATTTGCTATACCTTTCAGCAAAGGCTGAAGGTATGAAGGTGCGTTTAGTCTAATTTTGAGTGCAAAAAGGTTCTCCTGTAACTTTTGGCAGCTAGAAACATGAGTTTGCTAAAGCCACAGCAATCAGAACAAAGTAATGGCTGTAGCTCAAAACAGCTAAGATTAAACTTTAACTTCTGTGTTTCAAATATACTGAAAAGCATGAAGGGATTGCCATTGCCAGGGAGGCTATGGAGTTTATTTATTATTTGAGTTGTGTGACAACAAGCCAGACAGACAAGGTGGTAATGGATTTACTTTGGGATATGATGGTGTACTAGATGGCCTTTTGAAGTTCTTTCCAACCCTCTGATTAAAATTAGTCCATTGTCAATTTTTCTTAAGTTTTAATTTCACTTTCTTCTATGTATTAAAAAAAATAATCAACTGACTGATCAAGTGAAACTGATTTTTGTTACAGAGCTTAGAGTAAATGTCTGAACATATGTTTGGTGAACTGACAAAAGTTTAAATCAGGAGGGAAACCTGCTCTGTAGTATAAATCTTCAGCCTGCAGCCTGTCTCTTATGTGTTCATTTTTATGTAGTTAATAGAATACTTACTTTAAATCAGATTTTTATTTTTTTATGTATGGTGCAATTCCTGGAAATATTTATGCATGGGATAGCTCTGTATACCTACTGGACTGTTTCCACCAAATTAGTCAAGTACATGCTTGTTGTCATCTGGAAGTGAGAGAAAAGATACTTGACATTGGAGAACACAAAAGATAAACCTCTTTGATAGCACATATATACATTTTCAGAATAAATATGTTCTTGTACGTGGAAGTTTTTTCATGTTGGATACCCAAGCATATTCTATCTTTCCCTGTCTTTCTTATCACTGAAGACATAGAATAGAATGAGCAGTACATCAAATATAATTTCAATTCTTTTCAGTCACCCTGCAGACTGAGCTACCTGATTGATGTTTTGTAAGACAAGAAGTCTGTGGTATCTGTGAAAGATACTTTGGTCTTTGTCACATGTAAAATACTTATCTTTTTAATCCCCTTTTCTGTGAATTGTACTTTCTTTGAGTGTGCAACACTACTGCTGCTTCAAGCCTTGTGTAAAACATGAGAGGATTTAAACTCTGGAGTTTCCTCTTCAAACATATAAGGGTGGTATTTGGTTTTTTTGGAGTCAGCCAGTTTTAACAGATTAAATTTCTCAGTTCCGGCCTGCTTAACTCTGAAGACAGGACTTACATGCTTTGGGTTCAGTTTTACATTGGGAAAGTATGGTTAAAGGTGTCTGTAGCAATGTATCAATATTTCTGTCCACCGTTTTCAAACAGTGATCTCCTTGGCTAGTATTACTGAAGAGTCTCACTTTTCTGCTGAGATGGACCTTAGATGCCAAGGAATTCCTGCTCTCCAAAGCTCCATCTTGTTGTGCCTAAAACTTAATACACTGGTTTTGTCATAACTGAGCCATTTGGGATGTCTCAGCATTGTTGTTCTGGGGTGCATTCCTGGCAGCACCAAGATGATGGTGCCTTACAACCTGTCGTTATCAAGCCAGTCTCAAGCCTTCACTTCTCCCTCTTTCTGCCCCACGATCTCTGAAAGCTTAACTTAGTGTGTCGCTCAGTCTTAGCACTGCCTCTGCACTTCTCAGCTGTATTGTGTCAGAAGATAGACTTCTTAAAGCACATTTTTTTGTACCACAAAACATTAGCTTCTCCAGACTTATTGGGATGTGATGTGCAGGTCAAGGTGAGTGTGTAGTGACACTGTTACACTGTCAGACATATATACCTCTTCAGGACTAGTGAGTGCTGGTGGCATCTACATTTTACCTTTCTCATTCTTTGACTTTCTGGTCATATAGAGATACCTTCTCTTGTACTTTAAGACCAGGTGAACAGCCATGTCAGCTTGAGCGTGAGGAGTCACTGCTTTTCTCAGAATGGCTTGCCAGCCAGTGGTTTACCACTCTTTCCTGAGCTACAAAGATTTCTAAACAAGTTACTTTTTAAGAATTCTGTCCATCCAGAACTCATGTCCCAAGTCTTAGGTCAGGCGCTTCATGTGATCCATATCATTGTGATATGTTGTTGCAGTACTCTATTCCAAGCCACTGCAGTGTGATATATTTTATTCCTGTTGTGGCTTTATTTTTTTTTCTTTCTATAGTAGGAAGATGTGGATGGATGCAGTCTAAATGAACCAAAATTTCATTATGGTTAGGTGGTTGTTCTTGTTACTCTTCCAGTACTTTGATTCATTCTTACAATACCTGCAGGAGCGGAGGGACCTGTGGAACTTGTTAATAAGCTTTCAAAAAAGACCACTTTATCTATTTGCACCATCTGTTGTTTTCTCAGACTTGTATTTCCGTATGCCCCTCATTTCACTGGTTCAGAAGGAGTTACTGCAAATGTAGTCATGTATCTGAGCAGTTTCTCAATGAGATTTGAAGCTTGTGTTTCAGCTGTTCATCTGAAGGTCCTCCCTTTCAGCTATTGGATTCTTGTAGTCTTCTGTCCATGAGGATACTTGTTCATTACAACTGTCATCTCGGAAGCCTTTCATGGCCTGTACTCATTTTCAAGAATGGGACTTATCGCCTTACATGCCAAGAGGTTTATGGTGGAACTCTTGTCTTTATTAGAAGCTTCTGGCTGCTAGCCCACAGTCTGTATTTCATACCCCTTAATGACTAGGAAAGATCTTTCCTTTTATCTTTACAGGTCCAGGTCCTTTCAGAAATCTCCCTGGTTTTGTCTCCACTACTAGGAGAATCTTAACATTTCCATGTAACACCTACACAAATGAATCTCCATTTGTATGCTGACATAGTTTAATATCGCTGTTTAAATACCGACACTGGTCAGAAGTCATTCTACAAGAGCTCAGGTAAACTTAGAACTTCTCTGCAGTATTTCTGTTCTGGATATTTACCACTTCGGTTTAACACCTTCACATAACAGGTCTGAAGCATTCTACACTGCTGCAGTCTTCAATAGCCATACTACATTTACAGCTCAACAGGTGCTATGCAGAGTGGCTTCCGTCAGGACAGTTGGAATTGCCCACTTTAGGAACATACATGTGGATCCTCTCTTAGGGACATTAAGATTACATTCCAGTAACAAGAGTTCTTTGAGACACAGTCCACCCTGTACATTTGTATGCCTCTCCCTTTACCTTTCCTTAGACTTGCTTTTGTACAAATAATTACAAAAAATTTGAAAAATAGAGGCATTTCTTCTCCCACTTCTTTGGCACACTGTGCATCATGATTGGAAGGTTAGGCAGAAGATCTCAACAGGTAATGCAAAGGAAAAATTAGTCAGATGTCACTTGATAGGGTATACTTAGAATATGGCAGACTATCTTGAATATTAAAGTTAAGTAACTTTGTGGTAATTCACAGATTGATAGCGAACAACTGTTCGGATTTTCTGGTGAGAGGTAGAAATCACTTTAAAGTGTAATAATAAGTACTGTTTTTTGAATGCCATTAAAACAGGTACAACAATTATGTACATTTCTTATTTATATAGAGGAAATGGCTACATATCTTCGTTATGTAAGAAGGCTAGATTTCTTTGAAAAGCCAGACTATGACTATTTAAGAAAGCTCTTCACAGACTTACTTGAACGGAAAGGCTATATGTTTGATTATGAATATGACTGGATTGGCAAACCTTTGGTGAGTACAATGAAACTATTAGTAATATACTGGGGAATTTTGTGTGATCAGTTTTGAGCCAGTGTTAGTCTTGCATTTCAGAATACACATGCATCTTATTGCTGCTGTTACTTGCGAATAGCTGCTATTACAAACATGTTTTCAATTGCACTTTCAGACATTGTCTTTTGGCTTGAGATGTTTCATACTGAGTCTCTTTCCAAACGTACTCTTAATATCAAAGTAAATCTCTGTTCAATCCAAAGTAAGGCTGTAAGAATTCAGACTGGTTTTTGAGTTGTAGGAGTTTAAAACTGCAGGTGATTGTTATTACATGTAATTTCTTGCATTGGCGACTTTCTCTCAGTGTTTTTAAAACTTATAGCAATCAATTCTTTATATGTAAGGTTTACTCCAGATACTTATTAGTTCATTATGAAGAAACTGTCTATACGCAGTTGTAATGAAAGATGATGTAGAATGTTTCCATAACAAGATATCTAAAGTTACAGAAAATGTGGTGTTTATATTGCCTAAAGAAAGGTTAAAAAATGAATTTTTCAGCACCTCAAATTTTTCCTTGCTTCTTTTTGATAAGTAGAGATGGGATTGTGTGTTTGTTGGATGCATTTTACCTTTAAGTTCTTTGTGTAGCTCTCTGAAAGAAACAATATTTGTTGCTAAGTCTTTTTTCAGTGTTTAGCATTAAAAATTTCTTGAAGCCATTCTTCAGACTTTCATTAGAATGTACAAACTGCTAGTTGCAGAAAATAACAGCCCAAATTCTTTCCGAAAGTTAATACTTGATGGTACTGAGAATTGCTGTTTCATGAAATTGTGGAAGTCATGGTTTGCCACCTTTTCTTTTTTTGGTAATAGTAGATGTATCATGACACTTCTGCTTTAATTTGGTAACTTGGGTTATGGGAAACTGTCCAATTTAAAAACTGACTCCTATCACAAATCAGTAACTTTGGTAAGACTTAGCAACCAGTAAAAACCCATAAATTTCTACATATTATTTATATTTGTAGCCTACTCCAGTGGGTTCAATTCATTCAGACCCTGCACCATCTTCAAACAGAGAAGCATATCAGCACAGAGATAAAATGCAACAATCAAAAAATCAGGTAAACTTCTCATGTAAGATTATCAGCATTACATTGTCTTTTGTTTAATGAGTTGTGCTACGTTACTGCTTTTATTAGAATTCAAAAATAAAATTGACTACAGGTTGTTAGGTTTTATTCTTTGTTTTTTAATAGGTCCATGCTAATGTATTTCTTCACCTCTAGGTCTTAAAGTGTCCTTAAAAGTTAATGTTTGATGCTATGATATCATGTAGCTTACATAAGTAGTGAATTTTCTCCCTGCCGATGGTTCTTTAATTTTTTTTTTTAGTTTTCTGTTTTTAATCACTGTCTCTTCCACATACTATATCATGTATTGGGGTTCAAAAATGCATGTGTAGTATTTTAACTATTTTTTTTTAAAACTGGGATAATCAACTAGGTGGTAAACAACATTAGCAATTTAGATCTGTTTCTTTCTCCCTAAGCTAAGTTACAGGAGTTGTGTTGGACTTTGTAATTTTTGTTTCTTCTTTTGCTTATATTCCTAATATATTAAAAAATGGTAGGCAACAGACCATAAGGCAGCCTGGGACTTGCAGCAAGCCAATCCACACCTTTTGAAGGCTCAGCTAGCAACGGACAGGCATGGTGGCTCGGTACAGGTATTTTCTGCTTCTTTGCATGACTTAATCAGTAATTTTGCATTATATAATACTGGTTTACTGTAGCGTGCACGATGTGATTACTGTTCTCATATTGTGTGATTTCCAGTAATGTTCGCAATGTTCCTTTTATTTCCTGATTCACAATTGCCAAACTGAAATGAAAACAGGTGCAGAAAACTGTCTTTTTCTATGTGGAGCTTCTTACTGAAAACCTGAAATAATGGAACTATCTCTTTTTGAGCCAATATACACTGATATCAGTGCAAGCAACTGAAGTTTAGACATTTGATATTGAGTTCGCATGCAAAATGAAAACACTATTGACTGAATTCTGCCTAGTTCATCATTTTTGTTCCTTAAGCAAACTTCAGATGAAACTCAGTAGTGATTTTCACTTAAAGTTTACTACTTCTGTTCAAACAATAATTGATGAGAAGAATGTTTCCAATGGCAGTGCTTCACACTTATAAGTGGAAAAATAGGTAAAACCAACATTTTTTCCTTTGTTAGCTTACTTAATCTTCAAAGAGGTTTTTTCCTGGTTTGCTCTTAACTTTACTTGTTGGTGTCTTACTCTTTGAATATACTTAGGAGCAATATGGTTGGGACTGTACATAAAGAAGTCTAAATTTAATACAAAAGGATTAAAAATGTCAGGTGCAAAGTCTATATAAGGCATTGAGTTTTCAATCCAAGATGAAAATAATTTAGCTTTGGTAGAGTGTTATGTGGGCAGGAGAAAAATATTTATTTTTTTTTGTCTGCCGAATTTTTGACAATCTAACTTAAAATGTCAGAAGAAATATATGTGTTTTGGAAAAAAAATTGTCAATGCCTGAAGAAAGAATGAGAAGTCTAGGTGTACTCTAACCAGTGTGATAATTCCATATATTTAAATACTTTTAAAATTCAAGTTTTCTATGTTTTGCTGCTTAGAAACTACTGCCATGTGTCATGTAAAAAAATCTACTAGATGACAATTGTCACTATGCATCAAGAAAAGTTTAAAAATCATTCTGTGCCTCTCATTAACAAAATACCTTGAAAACTTAGCCTTTTCAGCTGGAATTGCAATAGTTCTTTCAGCATCAGTTTTAAAGGTAGTCCTTTATCTTTTGAGAATAGTTTAGTAATGTGGAATCAAAATTGGATTTGAAATTCTATTTTCTAAAATGATTACATTTTTTTATTGTTTATTTTTAGGTCAGAAAAATACATATTTAACTTGTTAAATTAGTTAGAACTTTCAAATTTTATATCATAGTGTTCTTATGATAATTTCAGCTCTTAGGAAACCTTTTATATTTTTCTCCAGTAAAATATAACAGTCATAAGAGATCTTATTCTGTTGTAATATGTTAAATTCCCTCTGGGGGTGGTGAGACCATATTTTAGAAAATAGCAGTGGTATTTCTTTCTGTTAATGTGTTCTTTTTCCTCAAAGGGATCAGGGCATTCTGTGTTCATATCGTGTAGATCAGTTGAGACTAAACAGTCACCATGTAAAAAGAGCATGCAAAACTGTACCCGTTTGGTCTGTGTGTTTGAAGATCAAATGTTGTACAGAAGGGTATTTTCAAGCCAGCTTAATGGGGTTACTTTTTAATGTGGAGTGGTCACGCTTCCTCATTAAAGGCATTTAAACTACATAATACCTTCGGTTTTGTTTTGAAGTTTGAGCTGTTGTCAAACACCCCTTTTGAGGTGATCCTAACTGAATCATGCTATTGACTTGAACGATTTGCTGGCTAGTTTAGCTGAATTCCTAACTCTCCCTAAGAAGACAAGTTCTAAAAGTGCCATGGATCGTTGTTCAAAGGAAAGTTGAATTTAAGGCATGAAATTAATGTGTTTGTTTTTTTCTGGGAGATTGGCGAGTCATGGCTTATATTTGAGATCAGTTTTGTGCTGAATTATCTCTTTTTCTGCAAGATATGAAAACCTGGCAGATTATTCTAAGGTGTCACAATGTTTTTTAGGTCGGTGGTATTAGTCATCTCTAATACTACTGCTGATGACATCTGAGATCCTTTGCTGTTACTTGTTGAATCCAAGTAGACTGAATGTTTGTATATCTAAATGGTTTGTTCATTAATAGTAATTGTTGTCCCAAGACCAGGCTGGATGGGCAACCTGGCAGGTTTGAGCAACCTGCCTCCCTCCCTCTAGTGGGAGGTGTCCCTGACCATGGCAGGGGGGTTGGAACTTCATGATCTTTAAGGTCCCTTCCAACCCAAACCATTCTGTGATTCTGGCTTTGGTATTAAGTTATCCTACACTCCCTAGGCCTATGTTAGAGATATACAAATGAGCTTAATTTTACCTAATTTTACTTTGTAGTGTCAGTTCATTTTCAAATATTAGCAAATGGAGTTGTAAAGGGAAGACCTCCAGAAATAATTTGCATCCCTTTTTTTCACTTTTTGCTAGTCTTTCTAGTTTGCATAGCCTTATTAATCAGAGCAACTTGTACCTCCCAGCAATTCAGTGATTTCCTATGCCTTTGTTTGCCTTAGTTCCCAAAAATGTCAGTTGTACAATAGCGAATTGTTTCATTCT
This sequence comes from Pedionomus torquatus, assembly GCA_013398155.1. Classification (NCBI taxonomy): domain Eukaryota; kingdom Metazoa; phylum Chordata; class Aves; order Charadriiformes; family Pedionomidae; genus Pedionomus; species Pedionomus torquatus. The sequence goes on along the minus strand of VZRU01015680.1, from coordinate 6,527 downwards.
CTGTGCAAAAAGCAAACTGCTTATGCACTAATAAAGACTGTACAGATCTGTATTCTGTTACTTTTTTTACCACGTGCTAGCTTCCTCTTATCCTTCCTTTTTCTGTTTTCCCACTTGGAAACTCTTTAAAAGGAGGTCAGATTAAAAGATCAGTTTAAAGACTTCCCGGTGAAGTGCAATAGGTCTTGGAAGGTGCTTGAAACGTTAGATATTTGACGTAAGTAGTTTTCAGTTGCAAGGCACCTCTCCTTCAAAGAGTCAAGATACCAACATGTTAGTTTAAACAAATTTTCTTAAGCTTTTGTGAATTATAAAGGTAGTGAGAACTTTTTTGATTCTCTTAACTGGATGCTTTTTGAATGTACAGTACAGCATTTTGTAGTATCGCTAATGAACTGTTCAGGCATGAAGCCTGGTTTACTTTTTTTCTAAGAGTGGGAAGTTGAGTTAATGGAACTGATAATGAAATGAAGGATTATTTTTGTCTTTTTCAAAATTTTGTAATTACTTATTGGGGCTAGGCTGAAGATTTATTGTTACTATTTAGGCAATCAGTATTTAGGCTTAACTATGTTTTATGATAACTGGCCTTTAACAACCTTCTAAAGGACCATGTATCTAAAACTAATATGTTCTGCAATTAAAATATCTCGTTACTAGGTAGTTGGGTCTAGTATGTGATGTATATGTTTCGTTATATACTCTTCAAACTAAACTTCTAAAAAACTGATTAAAATTGAAGGACCTAAATTTCATCTGGGATAAGGTCTGTTATCCCAAAGTGCTTAAAATTGTTTTAAACTTTCAGTTTAGTGGTTAATCTCCTACTTGTATATAAGTGAGTAGCTTCAGGTAATTGCAAGACTTGTAATTTGAAGCTGAACTTAAAATGTTCATTTTTAGAAACCTAATTCAGTGACTATTCATGGAATAATGTTCATGTACTTTTTTTTAACAGAGTTTTTAGGTAACTTCACTATTCACATTTTTTTCCTTACAATCGTATAAAAATCTATTAAGAGATGAACAGTGCCTTGCATCTTCCAGCAGACTGAGGAATTCCAGTCCATCTCCAGTCATAAGTAGGGAAATGAAGCTAAAATCTTCTCTTTAAGTAATGTTAGTGTAGAGTATTTTTTTTATTTATTTGTATTTACTGTTTTTATTTTCTGCTTTCCTCATGTTTCAGCTTTTTATGTAGGTATGCTATGATGAAAGCTTTTCTATGCTTCCTGGCTACAGCATTTGGTGCACCACACATTCAGTTCATAAACTATCTTCCAGATGAGTTATTCTTACTAAATTTTGTTATATTCCCATATCTTTCTACATATGTCTTGCTGATTTTTGAGAAGTTTGGGATGTAATCTGAGACAGGGAAATGCATTTCTGCTGCATTATCAGTCTTTTGCTAAGTATGCTTTTTGGTCAGCTTGAAACATTTTACTGATGTTGCAGGAAATTAATTTCTGGCTTTGTAGGTTATTTTAGCAAGGTACAAAACTTAGGATTCTAAGATCATACAAAAGCACTCACTAATATCTCTTGTGCTTGCTTAAATGTTAGCTTTTTTTAGAGGGAAGTATTTTGCTCTGTTGCAGGTGTATTGATTCTTGGTTCTTCATCTTACTGAGACCATTCCTAGACTGGTGTTCAGCAGTAGTAGACCAGAGTGAAAGGGCATCTGTGATTCTGGAAAAGCATGACCAATGCTGTTTTTTAGGACTACCAATACTCTTTGGTACACTTAGCTTTTAGAGTTCATAACTCTTTACAGGGAGGTGAACTTTGTTCTTCACCCATCTAAACTAAGCTGTGTAAAAGGCAGTATTACTTGATTGTATTTGCTTCTGTATTTGGTGGAACATGTCTGGTGTATGTGTATGGCAAGTACTGAGGTCTCTTTCTTTTTGATCTCTCTTTGATAGGGATCTACTAGAGCAAGGCAGGACAGTCTTTCGCAGTCTGCTGCGAAGGTTTCTACAAGTTTGTTGAAGCACCTTAGAGACAACAGTCATCTTAAATTAATAAAAAAAACCACCACTGTAGGACAAATGCTTTCTTGAACAGAAAGACTTCTCCCAGTAAAGAGAAGCAAAAAGTACTATTCTGTTTTGAAGTCAGTTTGAAGAATTTCAAGAAAAGAATCACCAAGCAGGCTGTTACAGCTTCTCTGCTCTATCTTTAAGCATAAGTGGTACACATATGGCAGTGCGATGGTCAAGGCAGAAGATTGCTGTTGCTCCTTTAAAGCTGATGTCAGATTAGTATAACTTTAACTGTGATTT
>VZRU01015677.1:104854-136825 GCA_013398155.1 Pedionomus torquatus | reverse complement strand
CCTCAACTCTGAGGGGACAGGCCGTAAAGTGCTTTTTTAAGAAAAGTTTTGAAGGCCGACCCTTCTTGGGGAGGGGGTGGCCAGCAGGAGTCGGGGCAAAGATGATGTCCCAAAAAGTGTGGCTGGACCGAGGGGTGCCAGTCCCACTGCTCCTGAGGACAATCGCCGCTTTGGTTCAGGCTTTCCACTAATGAGCTCTGGGAAGGGCTCCTTACAGTCCCGACGAACTCAATCAACGATCTTGACTAATGAGCTCTGGGAAGGGCTCCTTACAGTCCCGACGAACTCAATCAACCATCTCGACTTCTGCCAAAAGAAATCTACAGCGAGACCTCGCAGAACGTACAAACCCTAAAGGTTCAGAAGTCCAAAGGGGAAAGAAAAAAAGGAAGAAACCAGAATGGGTCGTCATTTTGGGCCAGACTCACTTGTAGAGGGTCTGACCGCAGTGGCATAAGGCACCCCATACATGGCTGAGTGCTGCTGCTGGAAACCCCTCGGTACCCAGAGCCTCTCACCACGAACAGGTTATACAAATTCTGTCAAACCAACTGGATACTAACATTTTCTGAAGTGGTCAGTGGAGCACAGCAACCGGTTCAGTCCCCGTTTCTGCACATTACACACACGAGATAAATCTTTCAGTGTCCTAGCACGGGGGAGCTTCAAACCATACTTGTGGACACCCAAGGAAAATGTGTTTTCCATGCACCAATGTACTAAATTCCTAAGAGCCGAGCAGAGCTTCTGACTGATGTTTTGCATTTATCTTCAGAATAACTATGCTAAGGAATTCATTTAAATCAGGAACATCCAACATATTTTAAACCTAAGAAGCCTATGAAGAATACATTTTTTAATATCGCTCCTTAAGTTGTACAGGAGACTATTTTGTACTATTTTTTTCTGGAATAAGTAAAATTGTTGGGTTACCGCTTCGACCTTGTTACACAAAATAAATCTGGAGCTCTTTTGGACTGACTCCCTTGCAACAGCAGCAGGACTTCACCTTTTAGGCGCAGTTACGATGCTCATGCACGAGTTGCATTGCTTTTCTTCTCTAGTTGGGGACAGCAGCAGCCCCAAGGCAAGTGCACATATAAACATACATAAATCAACACAGCTAACTAGCCTAGAGGGGGCTTGCAGATTTAAAAAAAAATATTCCCTGAAACCATTTACGTTTTTATTGGAATCTTGTGCTCTCAGATAACACTCCTATCGGAGGTTAATTATCTGACACGAGGGCTTCCTTGGTGTTTTCCTGTAATGAGGTCTTCAAAAATGAAAGATCTGAAATTCCAAAGTAAAAATAAATCCTAGACCTCACCTTCTTGGCAGGGGTTTCTTCTTCAGCTGTAACACCAGTTTTTACAAAGTCAACCCAAACTCAGACAAAGTAAGTAGTTGAGTGGATTTACTAAGGGGCAGGTGATGACTTGCCACCCTTCCTATACTTTTTATGTGGCTTCCTATACTTCTTATGCAGCTGAGCAAGAGAGGTGAAGTTGGAAACCAGATGGGAAAAAGTTATAAAATGGAAATCAGATTTCTTCAGTCCTTCAGCTCATACATGAAAGCTAATTCATGACTCCAAATGTGCCAGAGGGTGAGGAACTCTGGAGGCAAAGGTCAGTGAGAAATTAAACACGCAAATGTTGTGGGTTTGGGGTTTTCAGTGAAGTCATAATTGCTCTTTTCCAAAGGGGACTGTGCAATTTCAAGCACCTAGTTTCCTCCTGCAACTTTCAGGAGTTTTTTTAAGTCTTGCCAGATGTAGCTGATCAAAGTAGAGAGGGTAAGTAGTTAGAAAAGGGGCGCAGAAAAGGCTTCAACTGCTTGGCTCTTTAGTAATACAAGACTTATTATAAATCAGAGTTTATTCAAGAGTTTAAAAGTTTTATTTAAATAATATCAGAGGCAGACTAGCCACAAAATGATGAAACTTCAAGATGAAAAGAGGCAGGCGTGTGTTATATATATTCACAGGTATATCATGCGTGGTTAGGCTCAGCAGGATTAACATATATACTAATATATTTACAAAGAAAGCACTTTCTCCTAGTGGAGCTTCTAAGAAGAAAGGCTAATATGGTAAGTCTCATAAGAACTCAAGTGTTGTGTTACTCACACCTTCCCATCAAGCCTGGAGATCTGTTTGCTTGGACATTGCTCTCAGCGGAGGTAGTTACTGCTGTGTGTACCAGCAACAACAGTGCCAGTGTCCCGTCCAGCAGCAAAAGTCCTGGCACTGGGTGGTTCTTGGAGGAGCTGTGAGCGTGGGGCATGTGCTGGGCAACCAGGAACAACTGCTGCACACAGCAGCCGGTTACGGTGGACCAGAAATAGCTGCTGTGGATGCCTGGCCCACAGGTCAGGAGAGCCTTTCCACACAAGCCAAATTAGGAGCTACTGCCACCAGCCTCTGCAGGTGCCACACTTTGCAAACATCCCAACAGATGCTTCTTTTTGTATGTTGGAGTTAAATCATCTGCGTCTTCAGAATGTAACTTTAGCATATACCAGACTATGGTGCCATGCAATTCTCTGGCCAAAGGCTGCTCTGTTCCCTCTTTATCTTGCACTGCTAGGTTCTCCCTGGGCTACAGCAGGAGCAGAAAGACTGTTATCCTATGGCATGTTTGCAGAATACGTTTCATTTTACTTGGCTAAGCAAAGAAAACTCCCTCTCACACACAACATTGGTTTGTACAGCGCTCCTTCCCCACTCCAAAACACGTACATGACTCCCTGAACGTGGCAGAATGCTGCACAGCACAGTACCTCTGACAGCCTCACTAGGTACTTCTCTTGCTGTTTATCCTCAAAAGCCCACAGAGTTTGAATAAGTAGCCTTCCCACAGGCTGCACCTATTCCCAACTAAACCCCTTCAACCCACTGAGGCAAATCCCTCCAGATACTGGCAGGAGCACGAGGCCGGACTCACAGTGACACAGATGGAAGTGGTAGCCCACAGATGAACTCTCTCACCCTTCATTCTTCTCACAAAGTATTTTTAAAATTCATTTCTATGCTTTAAATTAATGACAAAAGCACTAAATCATCCCGGCCATCCACTGTGTCAATTTTAAAGTTCAAATACCTCAAAATCCCTCACTGACTGCTCCGCTGTCCTTAGAAGCATAGAGTAATTTCATCCTTTTCCAGTACTTTCCCTCACTTCAGCAGGCTGGCATGACCCACAGTGCTTAACTCTTGGCATTTACATTATTTTGCCTGCCTTTTTTAAGTGGCCTTTTCAAAAATAATACCAATTAGAAACGGCTAGACTGAAGATCACTGTACAGGGGCGTACATCACTGTATTGGGCCTTCAGAGGGACAGACATCAATAGTGGGTTCTGCCTGCATCCCCCTATTTTAGGAAAATCCAATCTCCGGAGGGGCAGCTGAGGTACTTGCCCAAAGCAGGTCTGTCAGGCAGCGCCTGAGCTTTCTACAGACAAATTCTGTCTATTTCTACCCTGCACAGGCTGTGCCTTTGCCATCCACTTGCTGCTGCTGCATGACCTCACGCAACAGACACAGCAGACCCACCTGTGAGCCATGAATTATCTATACTGACTCATGCATAGACCACAGAGGCAGAAGAAGAGGCGGTGGCGACAGTGGGATTACTTAGCAAAACCCAGCTCCCACGCAATGTAATCTCATAGAGGGGTCATGCACATGCACTGGGACGTAAATACCATAAAAAAGAAAACCTTTATGGAGATGGAAAGCATGAAAGTCAAATCATTAGGAGGCTGGCTTGAAGTTCTCTTTCCAGTTTTATCATGATTCTGGATCTTGGCAAGTTACTTTATTTTGGACTTCCACATTTATAAAAGCAGAAGCACAACACATCTTCTCCAGAGAGCTTTGAGGTCTCCGGAATTAAAAATGCTATTATTAAATGTTGTGTTCTGATGTTGTTGGGAGAAATTAAACATACACCACCAAGTGTATATTGGCAAAGGTACAATCAGGAAGAAGACGAAGGTCCCTTTTTCTGCAACGGCAACATCTGTACTCTAAACAGGATACTGGGGCTTCTTACAAGAGACTTTTCAACATGCCCTGTAAATCTTTTTCCAAAACTTGTAGCAACCAGCCTCCGAGGGAAAGGTCTACATGATGACAGACGCTCAGTGCCATTTCTAAGTCTGATGGCAAACGGGACAGCACTGAGTGATATCTGTCTTGCAGTTATCCGTGAGCACACTGTCATGGTTCCCAGTTTATCTGCCAAAGCATGAGCTTCTCACACTCACAGGAAAGGAGATACTCTGCTTGTCTATACCCAGCACAAACTACCAAGGAATCACACTGAGACTTACAGATTGCCAAGCCATGACGTTCATTCAGAAGATGTTGATAAACATTTAGACATCAAACGAAAATTTTAACTCTACCCCTCTCTTCCCCTGTCCTCTCCTTGTTAAGAAATGTTTTATGTGCTTTCAGGACATAAAAGCCATGCACACTCTAGAAGCACCAATTTTCTGCACAGGAAAAAATCCTCCAAAACTAGGATTGTCGTTGTATATCAGTGAGATGCAGGTGAAGGTTAGAGAAGCAAGTGAAAAATTCCAGTTGAGGGCAGCAGAAGTTCTCCTTCTTCTTCTTTCTTTCCCCTGCCTACTAACCCATGTCCCTTCCTGGATGATTAGAGTCAATTTCAGGCCCTTTCTTTGTTCTTGTACAGTGTAGGAAACTTCTGTGACATAAATCCTCATTGCTGCTGAGCGGCAGCAATAGTGCAAGCAGTACCTACAGGATGATGGCAGCCTTTTGCATTCCAAATGCTGTGATTAAGAGCCACCTTTTTAGAAGACTTGAATGACAGCTACTCTGCCTACCCGAGAACTTGCCAGGAGCCCAGCTATTTACATTAAAGATAACCCCTGTGGCAGAGGCAAGTACAGAATTCTCCCTCAGGCAACCTGAATGGTTGCTGCTCATCAGCTTACAAATTTTCTTCTGTCTCCTAGTATGTGATTTGGGGCCCTTCTGGGAATAAGTGTACCCAGCCTGTCTGTCCCAAGTCAGCCACTTTGATATTGCTATGAGGTATGCGGGACCGACAGCTGCAGCCTGTTGGCGCACAAAAGGTGTACCCCGTTCCAAAACACAAATGTGAACTTGCATCCAAACTATTCAGACAGCAGCCAGAAGACAGACAGCCTGGATCTCCTCTTACTGCATATCCCGGTGGTTACATCAGTGAGATTTTTTAGCCCAAATTAAAGCAAACAAGCCCAAACCTCAATCGAGACATAGCCCATGAGCACAAGAATTGCTCTCAGGATGCATCACCTCTACCCACTGCTCAGAGAAGGGCAGGCAACCCCCCTGAAGTGGTGCGTAGCTGGGTAGGTGACATCTGAGCTCCTAAAGGCTCCGTAAGTGAGCACACCACAACTTTTTAGGCCATGAACCCTACTGTTTTATGGCTGCAGCTTCCTAGACATCCCTGCTCAGTTTGTGGCTGATGGGTGTGCACAGAGATTGTAGGACAGGAACTGGATAGGAACCTGTCAAATTTATTTATCTATGAAGTACATCACACAACTGTGGCTCTGCATAAGTTATGTCCTGCTAAATGTGTGACATCAGTTATTTCCATATCAAAAGACAATGCCAAATGCAGGATTAGCACTTCTTTGACACTCAACCAGAAAACACAGATGGGTTATGAGAGGACAGAAAAATGAATGATTATACAAATAAGCCTACACCTCTTTGTGGTAAGTGTTGTTATGATGCAGCCCTTTGGGTTTCATTAGTGACCATCTAAAGAGAGGCAAGTTACAGGGACATGAAGCTCAAGTACCTTCACCACTATCAAAGCTGACCACCTACAGCTCATCTACCTGTGGGTATGCTGTATCTAACTCAATGCAGTATGAAAACTTTCTTTTAAACCAGGTGAACAGGGAGAAGGGGCTTAAGTCAGTTATCTGGTGGGTTAACCCAGCATAAATAGAAGCCATTAGATAAACATGTTTAAAAGCCCATTTAGGATGAGCCTAATAAAAACAGAAAGCTCCTTCCAGTTTACTTCTCAATCTGTCAGACCTAAACATATGACATTCAGCTCTGATATGGGTGACAGGGACATGAAAGATTAACATCAACTTAACAGAAAAGCCCAAATGCCTCTGTGTTTAATTGGCATAAATTTTCCAAGTGCCTGATTTTCACAACAAATATTTTAAAGGCAGGAAATTGCAAACAGAAACCCCACAGAATAGCACAGATATTTGCATTAAGCTAAGTAAATCTGCATCAGACATAATTTATAAGTATCAAGCAACACAGTCACTTTACTCAATCAAGTATAGTAATTTATCAAGGAACAGGTTCTGGGCTATTGCTTTGTATTACTACAAAATTCTACTGGATAGTTTTCAGTGAATAAGATATTTGTTGTGTTTTGTCCTTGGTCGCATTGCTAACAGGTACAAAATTCATTTTACCTTCATTTTATAATGCTTTTTATGGATAAAATCCAGGTCTGTTGACTAAAGTTTTGCTGACCCCTTCAGTATACAAGGCCTTTATCACATATTTCTGCATATTCCATAGCAAATTCACTCACTACCAATGTTCCAAAGATAGGGGCAGAGCTTCATAACTTCCTGCATTTAAGTAGGCATTTTTAACACCACCATACTGCAACATCTGTATGCATGCGTTCCTGGATCAGGACTATACAATTATGATTATGGGAATCATGATTTAGAATGGCATTTAGAATTGGTGAGTTTAGACTTGCAGCTAGTTGACCACGGAGAAAAGATATAACCTGATTTCTATTTTCAACTGTTCTGGTGCTGTCAGACGCTTCAGAATAGGCTGTGAGAAGATACAGATTTTAAGCAGAAAAAAACAGGTCTGAATTTTTAACATATACTCATCCTCTCAGACTTTTTAAAATCATAAATTCATAAGATATTATTCATTAGGAAATTTGGGGAATGATTTTTGAAAGATTGAAGTCTTCTGCTTTGTTCTCATACAACTAGTAAAATGTAAAAGGTATTATAGAGTACAATTTTCTTATCCCTGGGACCTGAATTTTACCAGGAATATATAAGCAGCAGCTTATTTTGCAATGCTTTTGGAAACTGCAGTAACGTGAGTTAGAGTCCTAGCATTTCAGTTTCCCCCTGAACTTCCACAAATGGAAAATGCTACAGCATGAGATCACTAGAAAGTGGAGTCATAGAGATACAACATTTGCCAATAAAAATTCCTGGGCTGCTGTATAGAAATACAATTTTCTGGAACAAAATTAGTACCTTTTGCCCCAGCATAATTGTAACTGAGCTTTTCTTACTAAAGTTATATCCATGAAGGGCAGGATTTCTTTTTCTTTACCATCTTAACCGATACAGCTATGTTGCTAAAGCATTTATATGTAAAGCAACCCTAAGGAAACAGAAGCATAGAGCACCCCAGTGTCCACAGGTGCCTGATGGCACAAGCAGAAGACACCCTGCAGCAGCCAGACAGCTCTGTGGCTGGAAGAAACTGAGACCCCTCTGCCCTTCCAGCACCCACCGGGTACAGAGCTTCAGCCCTACCTGTAATGGGGTAGCCTCAAGTGTCACTGGAAGTTGAAGCTGTCCCTCTTCCTGCCTCAAAACCCCCCGATTTTGGCAGCAGGGTTTGGGTTGGTCTGATCTGGAAGGTCGGCAAGTAATTGCCTCTTCTCTTAAGCCCCCACAAAATTTTTGTAACCAACTCAGGATGACAATTTTACATGTCAGACAGATTTTTTCAAGCCTGGTAGAAAGGCATGTCATTATCAACAAGAATCTCACAGACACACTTACAAATCAAAACAAAGGAAAAAACTCTAATAATTATAGGCTTACTAGTGAAACTGGGTTTTTACATCATGCCCTTCGATTTATTTGTGCTTGTATCTCCCGTGCTTACACGGCCTTATAAACAATTTTATTTACAGTATTATAAGGGGAGAAATGGAATGTTCCAGCTTTCTTACTCTGCTAATAAATACTAATTTTATCACATGTTGCTTTTGAAACACTTGTAATTAGTAGTCTCAGGAGAAAGCATTAGAGCAATATATAAACTCTAATAGCAACATAAAAACTCTAGTAGCAAATATCAGAAGTAATTACAAGTTCTAACACTCCGGCATATAAAAGTTAGGACAAAGTAACACAGCTGAGCAGAAGTTGTATTATACAAATCAAAGCAAAGCCTCCAGAAACAAGTGGTATCGCAAACACGTAGGACATGAAAGGGAAGTGCCTATCTCACATCTCATTCTGACCTCACCAGTCCCAATGACTTTCAGCATCTCAAACACACATCTGATACAATGGGGAGACAATGGAGCCTATTCTTATTAACACACACCAAAATCTTGCATTTTTTTCAATGAAAGCTTGTCTTTTTTTGTAAAGGATGCATTTTGTCACGTTTTCTATCCTTTAAAAGAACATACCATAAACCTTTCACTGTCTGAAAACTTAACAGGAAATAAAACCCTCGAGAGGATTTTTCTTTTCGTGTTCATTTTTCATTTCATTTATTTTTCATTTCTGCCACAAGTCTTTGATAAAAATAACCTACCATTTTCCAGCAGTCCCGGTTGGCGCCGTTGGAACCCTGGGCATGGCTTGAGGATTTGCTCAAACGGAGAGGCACAGCTCTGCCTTGGCTGGCGAGCACAGTCGCTCTCGGCACATACCTGCAGCGCTGCTGTAACTGCACAGCGAGTAATGGCAGGCAGCTGCAAAAGGGTGTGCTCTATATATGCAATTGTTGCATAGATAAAGAACAGTCCCAGCTACAGGTGGGGCCTCCTGATAGTACAGCCACCCGCTGACATCAGAGGCCTTGAAACTACAGGCAAGGGAAGGTATCAAAGGCCTCAGGGCCATAAACAGAAACGGCCAGTTACTGATACCGACCTGGAAGCAATCCATAGAAGCTGCCCACAGGCAGAGTATTTATAAATATGTACTTAAGCTGCAACAAAAACCACCGAATGCTGGGATGCTACTGCTTCAGAGTCAGCTTGTAGAACTGGTACCCTGTCATGCTACAGGGCACAGAGATGTACCTTTAACTCCAGTGTCGTAACCTTGAGGTTGAGTTGTAATCTGGATGCAACAATGGTGAGCTGGTCAGAGAGCTGATGCAGGGTGCAAACTACCTCTGCCAAAACAAAATAAATCATAGGATTGCAAAAATTTACATGCATGAGTTTTATTAGGTCTCTCATCTTATTGGCTGCGCAGCTCCTCAGGCTGTGGTGTTGGCTCAGGAAAGTGGGCAGGGAATCGTGCCTGAGGGCAGAAGGCAGAAGTAAGGACTAAAGCTCACCATGCAATCACATTCTTATTTGCCAAGGGTTTAATTGTGTCATAGCACATTGGGTATATTTGTATTCAAAGACTCTTAACTTCAATACACTGTGGACCTTTATAAAGGTTATTTATCCTTGTAAAAGATACGGAGTGAGGATAGCCAATTGTTAAGCCACTTAACATTTATGGAAATCTATAAAAGCATGGGCACCCCAAAATGAACTATTTTCTCATTTTCTAACAGAACTTCAATAATAGTGTGATTCAGTCAGGCCTTGGAAAACAACAAACAGCTTCATCTAAGCAAAAACATAGTGGGAAGCTTCAGAGTGAATCTTCTGGTGAAGCTGAGATCAGCAATTATATCTGAGTACCATAACACCAGCTGCTGAAATTATGATGAGGGAAAGATGAAAACTAACAGGACTGCCTGAAGGACCAAGAATAATGCAAATGTGACATTAGAACATCTGTGGAGATAAAGCATCTGAAGTATGCAAACAATTATCTGGTTTGCTAGAAAAGAAAAAAAAAAATCATCGTTCTATATAACTAAATAAGTGACCCAGCAGAAATATGCTTCTGTTTTCTCTAAGTAAGTTTCGTCACCAGGGGATGCTTTACTAAATCTTTATAAACTTTTCCCTTGCTACTGCTAATGAAATTTCCTTTAGTTATCTGGACTTTGGCTCGTCAGTTCTCCAAACCATAATGTATTTATTTATCTAAGACATCCAATGGTAAGAAATAAGTGTGCATCTGTACACAACTCAGCTTCACTGATGCAGAAAAGAAGTAGATAAGCTCAACTAAATTAGCAGGGAATTCTTGAATTCCTCTGTACTGAATGCAGACAGGCAGCAGAATAAACATTTAGAAGTTAAACAAAGTCCCTAAGCATTTAAATAGCTCAAAGTGAATCCTCCTCTTATGATGAGAAGAAAAACAAACAGTAACTGCGTTTAGCAAGACACCTTCAGCAGTGTATCAAAATGATAAAGCAATTTTAAACCAGAAGAGATTAACAGACCCCAAATCAGCAGGTTTTCTCTCTACAAGATGTGGTTTCTGTCTATGGATAACTTTTTATTTCCTCTTCACATGCAGAGAGCTTAAAATCATAGAATATTTTGTGTTGGAAGAGATCTTCAAAGGTCATGTAGTCCAACCTCCCCTGCAAGGAGCAGGGACATCTTCAACTACATCAGGTTGTTCAGAGCTTAACTCCCTGCAACAAAACTCTTTTTGACTTGATTCCTCCAAAACTTCTTGACACAGTCCTCATTTCCTTTTGTAACTTCCAGATCTACACACACACAAACAGGCATCAGTAAACACATGCACATGAGCATTCCCCCCTCCTCTGGTTTTCCAATATTCCCTAGGAGCTGTGAATGATGTTTCCAGCAAATGAATCCCTACTATTTTCAACTATGCCTTTATACTGCCCTTTAATCTCAGAAATAAGAAAAACACTAGATGGAAAACTTCCAGGTTAAGAACACACTGCTCAAGCTGTCTACACTTTGTTCATTAGGTATTCTACAGTCATGCATATGTATAAAAACACATTATTAATTTATGCCTCCCCAGTGCTTAGAGCATTCTATAGGCGGAGCGTTTACATGTGGCACTGCACAGTGTGTAGGGGGAACAAGGAAAAGTCACGCCTTCTTGACTTCAGCCTGCCAAAGGCTCGAGCAGTTGTCAGCTGGGCACTATGTTGGATAGACAGTAAATAGTGAAACACGGCAGAGGGAAGAAAGAGAAGCTTCTTTGAGAAAGGACGTACCAATTTTGGTACACTTTTATCCCAAGAAGAACAAAATAAGTGAACTTGTTCCATTACAAGTCAATTGCAGGGGTTTCTGAGCTGATTTTTAGTAATTAATTCTTGCAATGGATTTTTAGAATGTCCTAAAATTGGGGTAAAGCTTTTGGCCTCTGTGAACATTACTGATTTTTAAAACTAAAGACCTTCCCAAATCTCTTCTGTTATTGCTGATGGATTTTAGTTCAATAAATTCTGGACAGCCATAAAAGTAGGGAAAAGATCAGTCCTGTACATGGAATAAGCAAGTTCTTCTCATGTGTTGCAGAACCATTCAAATATGATGCAGCATCAGTGTCTGCGGTTTACTATAGCCCTGCTGTAGATGTGCCATGAAATCTTGCTTTTGGCCACTAGTAAATCTGAAATTCTTTTCACCAAAAATTCTGTGCCACCGGGATACCTTTGAATGTCAGATACGGAGCTCTCAGTCACACTTAGTTGAGTGTCTAGCTACTTCAAGATAGACTTCATACACATAAATTATATACATAAATACATATTCTTATAGATAAATAGATACACAAAATAGATACTATGGAGTAGCATGATGTCTTGAATCACAAGTATAAGAAACTGTATGAAAAGTTGCAGGTTTAATACTGAGCAGCTGCAAAGTTTTCATATAAAGAGGTGAGCTGCAAGCTAGCAGGAGCACATCCACCACAACAGTGTCTCAGGGGAAGGGAAGAAATACATAATTTGTTCTGGCTGGCTTCTCCTAATTCTATTTACTAGGATTTAATTGAATGAGTGCAGAAGAGCTACCTATGAGCAATATACATGACAACACCTTGTTCCCCGTAAAGAAATTTCAAACATGTATCTCGAGGTTTCTGTATGTATCTTACCTCTCTTATTTGATTCCAATGATAGCTGATTTTGATCATCAAAGATTTGATCAGCATATAGTGCTGCTTCTGCTTAACCATACAGGGATTCTTAGACATGAGACATCATAATTTTGTTAGATCTTGTAGTCAGTACATGTTAGCATCAGTCTCTGGAGTAGCTAGGGCAGAATCTACCGTGTAGGTGAGACACCTGCTGCAATGGACACACAGGACTAATTCCTTGGACGTCGACTTTCACATTGTTTTGCAAAGACATTGATGTATCTATGCAAGTACTTTGAAGAATATGCTGACCTTGTCAGATCACGTGGCACCTGAGGGAGAACAAGGAAACTATTTTCCACATTTTAGAAATGCACATGTAGAAGTTACTGTCTTAATTTATGACCAACAGCCCTTCCATAAGGTTATTTGAAAGGCACACTGATATTTTACCAAATTATCCATCAATCAGGGCTATACGTGCATCATTTATTAAAGCTTAACTTTCCCTGGATAATCTATCAGTATTTTCACTTCATTTTTAATCTATCTTTCCTTAAAAGAGGTGTGGAGAGTATCAAGGTGAGGCACTAACAAGACAACAGAAAAAAAACCTCCCGGAGTTAACTTTCAGCTATGGCCACAGCACTAAGCAGGGAGTCTGAAAGGCCACCCGCTGCAACTTTTTGTTAATGTTCAGCCTTGACCTTTCTTCATCCTTTGATTTTGTGGCTTAACTGAAAGACTTGATAGATACAGGGATCTTTCAAATACCAGTCAGAATGTTATTTTTTATTTTACATAGATACATATATAGAAATTGTTTATAGTATTGTTTCCTTCAATAGGAAATGAGAGGTGACACGGTTCCCAGAACAGAACCTCTGGAGTTCTCTCTGCTCCATTCCATTGTCAGGGGTATTGTTGTGAGCAAGGAATGAATTTCACCCCTCAGACAGTTTCCAACTAATCTCATGTCTGTCAGCCTCTCTGAAAGACGGAAGACACTGGACGTGTGTGTCAGTCAGAAGAATTTTAAATAAATGGTAAGGAAGATAGATGGCATCAACCGGGTCTCCTGCTGAAGGCTGGATGCTTCAGCTGTGTACTGATAGAAATTCTTGTCAGCACAGATGGTTTGTTTTGACCACACTATGTCATTTAAATGTTATAATAACAACAGAAATCGGGTTATTTTGTAGCAGCAGCCAGTTTTCAAGGGAAGTTAAAAGCACGTAGGCACTGACAAAGTTATAACTGATACTAAGGATGGCAATAAAACTCAACAATCTGCTGCGTAGGTGATACTGCAAGACACATGAAAGCTTGCCTGAAACAATCCACCGCATCTGTTGGCGAGCTGTAACTCAGGGGTATCATGTTTTAAATTTGCCCTGAGGTGGGAAAACTCAATGTAAACAACCTCCTTGTATTTGTCAACATTCATCTTTAAATGTATATGATAACTGGAAGTCTAAAAAAAAATAAAACCAGTGTGCAGTGCACGTGTTTTCACTGCAGCTCTGGCAAAAAGATTGTTTCCTTGTCCCAGATGGAGGACACCGGGCACTTTCTTTTAGTCTGACATTACTTCACTTGCTGTGGAGTGCCACATCTGATCCTTACTCCAGCAAGAGCAGGGGAAGAGGGATCTGGCGTGGTGTATGTCACCTGCCGTGTCCTTGAGGAGCTGACGTGCAGGCACACATTCTGCTCTGTCCACTCATGGAGTGGAGGGGAAACTCTGCTGAGATATATTGTTGTCTCTGCTGACGTGAAATGATAAATTCTTAAGCTGTTGTTTGTTTTGTTGTTTGGTTTTTTTGTTNTTTTTTTTTTCCTGTTAAAATCTGCCTGTGGCTTTATTTACTAATGCTGGTTACCCTGGATAAATGCCCAGCAAGGACTGATTCGCACTACTTCATCTGGGGAGGGAAAGAGGCCGGACTGCCGGTAGCTCCATCTTTTCATTGCTATGTTTTTCAAATATTTTCAGATGTTACACTGCTTGTACAGGACCCTGGGGACTGTCACGGGGAAATTACTGGGGCACGTACATTTTTGTAACCCTTTTCTAGGTGCAGTTTTACAAAAGGGAGATGAGGCTGGGGACAAGGGAACAGGCTCGGTGGCTGGAGCTCACTTGGAGGCATTTACACAAGAAGCAGAGACAAATCCCACATTAAACTGACAGACAAACTGGGAGAGCATGAGGTACTTGGCCTCTGCCTTTGGGCAGGGGGGAACAAGAATGGAAAAAAGTCCCTAAAACACTTCAACAAATCTTCCCTGCTTCACGGATAGCCTCCTGAAACAGCTGCTGCCTTTCACAGAAACGCAGAATTTTCGTGGTTGGAAGGGACCTCTGACTTTGCCTTCATCCATACTTCCCAAGGGTCAAAATAAAATGCATAGCAACAGGAAGAGAAATCTGCAATAACCTTTCAAATCCCCAGGAGCAGGAGTACACAAGAGCACTTTATTACACCTTATAATTTTTATGAAACTTGAAATGTCTGCGTTGCCTGCAACAGGTCATTTACCTCACAAAAATTTCAAATCCCTTTAAAGCTGAAGACATTAACAAAACTGTGAACCAGAAAACCATTTCTATTGATTTTTCTTTCCCACATCTGCTGTTGCTGCAAACATGCTTCTCATTCAAAAGACTTATTTTTAACCCATGCATTGCACCACCATCTGGATGTTATGGAGAGGAGAAAGCGATAGGACATGGAACAGAGCAAGGGAGGAAGCAGCAGCCTGAGAAGAACAAGAAGGGAGACAGGGAAAACTCAGGTGGTGGCTACATGCCTGCATTTTTCAGAGCAACAGGCATGTTAGTTTGTTAAAAAAAAACATCATCCCTGCTTTAAGTTCCCCAGGGAAGACGGTAACTGCTGAGATTAGCCAGTGAGACATGGCAGCTCCACCTGGCACAGGCAGCATGGGAACACACAGCAACACCAAGCGTGACTTCTCACTGACGTACAAAGTCCCCAGCCTCTGGAGGGAGGGGGGCAAGGAGGCTTTCCAAATCCTTTACCAGCCACTGGAGGCTTAGGGCAGGTTATTGCACCTGCTAGACATATACTACCATACTTGGAGAAGATGTCAGGTAGGTAGATGGAAGCTAAATAGCTAGTGGAGAGACTAATTAGCTCTGCCACTGTAAGAGGCCCAGAGGACTGCACCATCCCTCCTGACAGACATAACATCATCCCCTGATGCTTTGGTAACCTGGAGCAGGGTAAAAGATAGATGCTTATCATGGAGAGAGATGGCGGTGATACCTCCAGCTGCACTCCAGCGCTGTGCCCACCGTGGCCCAGGACAGACCATCTCTCTGAGGGGCTGCTGCAAGACAGGACAACGATGAGTTGGAAAACAGCAGCACAGCAAACATAGAAGCCTGTAACTTGCTGAAAGGTTTTGATACGCTCTATGAACCCTGTAGTTTTTGCACAGAATCTGCCCGTGTTGTAAAACTGAGAAGGCGCAATGTATTTTTAGAACATTACTGCTGGTCTGTAAACTGTTTATCTATATTGCCTAGGACAATGATCATGGGTTGGGTGGCCCCGAGGTTCCTCAACAGTTAAGCAACCTGTGTAATCAAGACAGGATTTAAAATCTGTTTAAAACATCATATTAAAAAAAAAAAAAAACAACCCACAAACACATAGCACAGATTTGAAGCACATACATACACACAAAAAACTTCAGCTTCTGTGTAACGCAGTGATTCCTTGCCCAGATTATACAAGGACAGCAAAGGTAGTATTTCTAAGCCTCTCCCTTTTTTATGATCATTATACAACAAGGTAATTAAGGTCAGCTGAGGTCATCGTTCTTTAACTGAGTTTCCAGCCCTGACAACAGAAATCGGTGTCTGATCTTTAGTTCACAGAAAGGTTTTTAACCTTGTTTCCACCCACCACTACTGTTATAAAAGTGTGTGTTGGCTGCTCATTTTTCTTAACCTTTGGAGGCTGTAACGTTGTTCCTTCACAAGGCTGAAGTTTAAGACTCCCAAGAAAGCAGGCATATGGCACAAGGTAGTTCAAATAATTTTGGATTAGCAATTAAATACAAGACCTACACACACCACTTGCAAGCTTAGCCTTAGCTGTGTTTTTCCTGATATTTGACTGCTGAATTTCACTACCATAAGAGTTTTCTTGAAGGCCTAGCCTATCTGAAACTCCAGAGCAAACAGAACTGAAAAAAGAGGGACAAAATACGTCAAGGAGAACAACATGTTAACCTTCTAGGACAAGTCTAGTCAGGTATAGTGAATCACAGGGAGAGAAATCACAGCCGTGCTTGAAACCACCATCACAGACTTCCTGGGTGCATCTGGGTAACAGTATCAACAAATGGGGTATTTTAGGTTTCGGCTACCAGGATGACTAATGTCAATAAATCAGTGCAGTATAGCAGATCACAGAGATACCACCTTACCTGCCGCTCCCAGAGTCGCAACAGGCTTGTTCTCTTTTGCTTTGATTTCACATGTTAGGTCGGCACTAGTAAGTATTTCGTTATGTCAAACAACTCTCCCAACATTCTACATCAAGTCTGTTTCTCCAACTTGCTCATTTTAGTCAGCAGATTCAGGTGCGCAACAAACCGCTCCTGGTTTTACACTGATAAGCAGAAGAGCCTTAATTAAAATGCCAATTAAAATGGTAGCACAATTACAGGGACAATTTTCTCTGAGCAACGGTCATTCACAGCCAAAGGTAATGATTAAATTTCTGAAAAAAAATGTTATTTATTTCGAACTACTATCAGCCAGTGAAGTACTTGGAATGCATAAATTGGGCTCCCCCAGCAAATAATATTCTGGACAAATAATTATTCTAGTGGCAACTAGAATTTTGAGTGGATGTAATCCTTCCCCATTTTGTGGAAGTTTAATAAAAGTACCACCACAGATAATAGGCCATAAATAGAACTTAGATTTTTCTACTCAGCATTGCCTTGCCTAATACAAACTATTTGTGTCAAAATAGGATCTCACGTAATTTTCAGTAGACATTTAAATAACCTGCCAAGTAATAATGATGCAGAAGAAATGTCAGTATAGGCTGTAAACTGAGAACTCTTTATTACTTTGTACCCGTGTGCTTGTTTACAATACTTCCGTAATCCTGGTTGGCCTTTAACCACCGCAGTGATTAATCCAGTGCATCTGTCCTGGTTTGAGGTAAAACGAATCAATTTTCTGTTTTACAGTTTTACTTTCTTAGCTGGGCCTCTTCTAACTAGCTAAACTCTGAAATTAACAGCACATTGTTCAAAGCTGTTCCGTCTCACAGTGATAAGACCTGATTATACCAAGGGATGGTCTGCAGAGAGGCCCTTGTTTAGACTTATTGCTGGAAGAACCAAGGTCAGATAATTTTCAACATTTGCCCGTTGGAGGGTCCCACCTTCAAGGAGGAGCGGACAGGACAGGTGACCCAGAACGGACCAACAGGGGTATTCCATCCCATCCGCATCATGCCCCATATAAAAGCTGAAGGTTCAACAGGTCAACTCCCTTCTCGCCTCTTTTTCGCCCTTCTTCGATGGCTGACATCCAAGGAGGACTCTGCCTGTTCGTCTGCCTTTGATCCTGATCCGAGCGTTCCTGACTTCAGATCTGGAATCCGGCTCCTGTCGATCACTGAGTCCAGTTTGGGACTTTTCCTGAAGCCTGCTGGTGACATGGTCGTCATCCTGGGAGCTTGATATGGTTTTGTATATACTGTATACTCCCTTTTTTCCTAAATTTCCTTTTTATTATATTACTTATATTTTCATTAAAGTAGTTTAGTTTGTTCTAAACTCTTGAATCTCTTTAACTCCTTCCTCTCCTCTCTGACCAAAAGGGGGGAGGGGGGACATCTGTCAATCAGGTTTCGGTGAATTTGGCTGAAACCACGACAGCATCATACTGCAATGACCAACTGATGAACAACTTCGGACACTTTAGCTGTGCTTCTACTCCAGAAGTGCATTGCAAAGAGGCTTGTGCAACCCACATGAATGCTGCTGGATTCTGGCAGACCTGATGCCAGTCACACCTCCCAGAGTATTTTGTAGCAATCCCGGGCTATGGCAGCCCACGTACAAGATGCCTGAGGTCTGTCCCAAGTGCAGCTGAAACCCAGAGCGCACCAGCCCATCAGCTGCTAACCCTGACAAGGTCCCCTGTGCTGCTACTCATGCTCAAGGTGAACCTTCTCCCTCTGCTGCCCTCAAAGCCGCACAGGTATCATCACGCTCCCCAAATATTGCTGTTACCCATCAGCACCACAAATTCATCTTGAAAGAGGAAACACAAACTTGAACCTGGGCCCTCATCCACGCACAGTGTTAGTTTTTTATTTCAGGTACCCACAACTTCTTATCCTTCCAGCTCACCAACAGAATTCTTTAATTTGTGACCATAGCATTGTAACTTCTTGTATTGTGAATTAAAATAATGCTAGTGATAACAGTGTCACATTTCTCTTAATACTGACATTAAAAATCTGTGACAGCACTCACTAATTGAAAATATACAAATTAATAGATAGACACTGAAACAAAATTTCTAAAGCCATCTAGGAATTTGCCTAAGCTGGGAAGTGCTGGTAGTGTGGAGAATCTGGCACTTAGATTTGCAGTCAGACATTAGGGACCACGTTGCCTTGGCCTTCAGCATCAGTAAAGCAGTTTATTGAATCGGAATTGCAGGAAGATAACTTGAAAACTAACTTGATGGCAATCTACTAATTAAAAATCTAGCACTATGGAGTGTAGCTACAGCTTCAGTACTATCGCCACCTACAGGTATTCTTCTCTTCCTTCATTACAAAAAGTAACGTGGGTAACATGCTGTCCTGGCACTGTACTCTGGTAAATTCAATCACTACCGTGTAATTCACTGAAGATGTAACATCATCAGCTCTCTGGGTACAAGCTACAACTGAACATTTACTGTAAGATTCAGGGAGCTGGTACTCATTTGAATGAGGAAAAGTGTTAAAAAATTCAGCGGCAGAAAGGCTAAAAATATACATTCTGTTTAGTTAGAGGAAAAAAAAAAAAGACTTGATGTATATGATCAGACACTATCTTAGCACTTGAACAGCTTCTGTAGATGGTAAAAACCTGTAGAAGACTTGCTTGATGGCACACCCCAGGCACTGAAGCGTGACAGCATTCGGGCTAATCTCAGGCAGCAAAAATCCTACAGCCAAAGCAAGCTTGGGTCTCTGCTGAATGAGGAATCAGCAGCTTTGGTTACCCCAAGCTGCAGTTGAGAACACAAAGTGCACAGCAAGGATGTGGTTGTCTGTCTTTGCTGCTTTGTCTAAGAGAGGGAGCAACGGCCTTCGCCTTTACATGGCAACATATGCTTGTGCAGTGCAGAGTACCTTCTGAGCAACTTCTCTAAACTTATGCTTGTTTTTCTCTTGATTTGAAAATATGTACAGTCTTTAAAAAGATAGTTCAATCATAATTTATAGTGATGACTATAATACTTGTTGTTCAGACTGATCACAGCCTATGAATAAGCCAACGGCAAAGGTTTCCACATGACGTGCTTAAGCTTCTTGGAATTCCAGTTTCAAGTCACAGAAGCTGTGAGTGATAGCCATTTTAAGAAAAGCTGAAGGAACCAAAATATTAGCAGAACAGGATAGTCAGAAAAATAAACTGCCTTTGGCACATTCTGGTCTTACCATCAAGCACAGCACTGGAAAATATTGAGAGCACAGAGACACCAGGGCATGTGAGGATGGGAACAGGAGCCAGTACACACAATCCTGGAAGACTAAAGAATATAACCAGTCTTTTTTGGTAAAGCCATATAAAAAAATGTTTTCTACTGCAATCAAGGATCCGGTTTTAACTGTATTTCTCAGTTTTACACATGTGGATGGGTGCAAGTACTGACAGAGAGATGAGTGTTGCTGTCTGGAAAGGTGAACAGCCAGTACAGCCACAGATTCATCTTCTCTATTGCTGCCCCACACTGTATTAATATTCCATATATTCACAACATTACTGGCAGAGCTAAATCACTGTGACTAACACTTCAGCTATAACTGAGGCTTGTAATTATTTCAGAGTCAGAAAGACACAATATATCTACTCTGAAAACAAAATTATTTAGCATATGCATGTATACAGAATACAAATGATGTTGATATATCTTGGGCTTTCATATTAATGAATCATTTCAACCCAAATGCAGGTATTTCTTTTGGCATGCCTTTTGTCATGTTTATGTGCATAAAAAATTATGAATTGATAAATGAAGCGTAACCACTACTTAAATACTACATACCAGATAAACCCAACTGATGTGAAGCTACCATGCAATAAGGTACTAAATGGCTATGTATTACTACACTGGATATTTCCAAAACCTTATCCATTCAGGAGAAGCAGGTTCACACTATAAAAAAAAGAGAAATTACAGAAATTTCTTCCTAGAAGTACCTGGTTTTCACTGTTCTACTTTTAAGGTAAAAGGCCAAGTTTGAACTTTACCAGTCTCAGGCCCCTTGCTAGATTTCAAAGAGGTAGTGAAAAAACTATTTCCTTGTCTTCATTTTCTCACACTTTGACTCAACAACATTTTGAGTTCTGACAACACAAATGAATTCTAGCTGTGTCTCCTCTTGGTATGAAGCCTTTCCACAGCAAAGCAAAAAACCAGGCCATTTTTCAACAATAGAATTAGATGGGAAAAAAAAAAAAAACAACAGGAAAAAATTATATATGCATGCAGCATCCTTGAAACAATTACCTCTGTTTTTGTAATTAACTACATTTCAACCTGATGATATCTAATTAATCACGAATTTCAACTGAGTGATCAGGAAATGTCCCTGAGCACAGAACATACGACATCTGAAAAGACACAAGCAGCATGAAGAGCATCCGTCTGACATCAGAAGATGCTCACAAGCCACCAGGAATCTCACGGCTGAGCTGGTACCCCAGGTAACGTGGGGGCAGCGTTATAGCCAAAACAGGCATTTGCCATTTTCTTCCTGGAAAATAACACTTGTTTGAAAAATGACTATGCATCTTTCTGACCTAGTATGATGGCACTGGTCAAGAAATCTACTGTGTGTTAGAAGAGACACGGCTCACAACTTCTGCCCAAGATGAGAGCGATGGAGACTGCGTGGCCAACTGGAGTGAGGGATGGGGGATAGCAGGGCTGGGAGCTGATGGCTGCTATGTTGACAATGCCACCAGTTTGGTAACTCAAAGGACTCAGCACAGAGGGTCAGGAAAAGCCCGGTGTTTCAAAAACAAGTGAAAAAGACCTTTTGAAATGCCCTCTTACAGGCCAAGCAAGAAGCTGGGACTTGTATCCAAGCGACTGAGAGCCTTAAAGTTCTCCCACACAAGATCTGACAAAGATGAGTTTTGGCTTTGATATTAATATGAGAAACAACCAATGTATCTTCACACGCTGAATAATCCAATCAAATAAACCCACATTGTTCAAGCAAGAATATCTCCAATAGCGTTTAGGGGTTTATGGTAGTACAGTGACTCCTTTTATTCACATACACTTAGGAGATTCTGATGCTTTATTTGAAGGGAAAGAACAAGGGTTTTTTTACAAAGAATTAATATATTCTCAAATGCACTAGGAGAACTCTGATTTTACTTAACTAAGTGAGAGTTTGCCTTAAGTTATACTTTCACTTATCTTGCCTGGTACTGTAATAGGGATGTTTCTGATCTTCTATGCAGATAAAATCTTACCAACATGGTCTGTGTCAACATGAAAGGAAAGTAGAAGTGCTGTTAAAATTTATACTTAAATATAACACAGTTTCACTTCCTTGTTTGTACAAAAATATAAAGCACTTAACCTTTAAAATAAAGCCTTTTAAATTATAAATAGGAATGAGAAACAGTACATTCACTCGGACCATGCACTGGGTTTTGATCAAGAATGTTTTTTTACAGATAGTGTCTGAGTTGTATGAAATCTTAAATCAAATTACAATATTTTAGGTACAACATTGAAAAGTCTAAGTGATTCAGCTGCTTCAGTACTACCATCAAAATAACTTAAGGGCTAGATTCTTAAAACTACTCAAGTACCAAACTCTCTGTTGATCTGTTTAATTCATTTGGAATTAAAGCTCTTTAAAGCTCTGACTCATTAGTTGATATAGATGAGCTTAGGAAAGCTTAGAAGAATTTTCTGTCCCAACAATCTGCCCATTTTAGATGCCTCCCTCCCTCCTTGCAGAACAAGCTCAGCTTCTAGTGAAGTAGATGCTGTACCACGCTGGCATATTAATGTAAACTGGCATCAATTTCAGTCTTTCCCAGTGCACCCAGATATGATTTAAGCAGATCTGCCGCTTCTTTATGATTAGCCGAGCAATCCCAGCAGCAGGGGCACAAATCTTTGAAGAGGAGCAGAGTGAAAAGCTTGGGGCCCGAATCACTGCAGCAGACTTAGGATAAGCTGTCCTTATTTGTGAGCCAAGATCTTTGAGCACTCAAATGGGAACCTCAGTTCAATTGCAATTAACAGACTGTCCCTAGTATCTATGCCTTTTTTTTTTAAGATGAGAATCAAGAACGGCTGTAAAAAAAAATAAATTATCTGTATCTTGTTGGCAAATGCAGACATGACCTGTACTTCTAATTCACCGTTGTTTGTTTTACAGCAGGTCATTATTCTCATTAATTGCTAAGCTGCTGGCAGATTCCTTGACATTTTGGATGAAAGATCAATCTGGATTTAATAAAGTGATCAAGAGGAAAGAGGTCAGAACTCTTTTTCTTAAAAGTCTGCCAAATTAACAGCATTGTGCAGACTGACATCATGATAGGCAGTAGCTTGCTGATACAGTAGTCCATTTTTTAATCAGGGTGACATAATACAGCTATTGTCTGCCATGACATATAATTACATAATATGCACGTGGCCAAATTTCACTACAAATCCAACACTGTCCTTTCCTGCTTCCTCCTCATTAGAAGTCCAAAGTGGGCAGAGTAGGCAGGAGGGGGTAAGAGGATTTACAGAGGTATGTTTTCATCAGTGCAGTTCTTTTGCTGGATTTACATGTACGTCTAGCAAGACTAACAACAATACCATGATATTTACATTCAGGGGGTTCTAGCTTTCCATTCATCATCATTCAGAACTACCACAAAAATTGACTAGCATCATACCTGAACAGGTTTTTAACTCTTTGCTTTCCACTAATTGTGAAGTTTTCTTTCCTTCTTCTCTCTCCAACAGACATGCATCATTCCCACTTCCATACTAATACAAATACTAATACAAACATCACACGTACATGTACACAATTAGCTTTGGACACTTCTCAGTGATTCCTTTTTATTTTCCTATCCCATCCCCAATTCCAACAGCACACACATGCTCCTTTCGGTAGCTTGAAGAGCAACAGCTCAGTTGGCTGGGGTTAACACTGTCCCCTCCCTTTGCTTTGCTGGCCCCAATGGAGCAGGTACCCATTTCCAGCCATGCTGGAACTGCCTTTGCCACAGAGCACAGGGCTCAGACACACGCCTTCAGCTCTGCAACGAGACACGCTAACTGGTGCGCTGACTAAGTGCAATTAGCTTTTTCAAGCGAGATTTTTTTTTTTTTTTTACAGGTAATTTACCTCAGAGAAATTAAAACAAACCATGTTTACTCAAAAACATACACCCCGTGGCAGAAACATCAGACAGCAGACACTCAGGCTGAACTGAAAAAAAACCCCAACAACCTGGTAGAAGGATGAAAGGAATTATGGCAACCTGCTGTGTGCTGGGTTTTGGGCAGGAAAAGTTGGGGCAAGGGCTCTGCTGCTGTTGCAACTGATTGGAGTATGCTGTTAACTCACTATAAAGCCCAATAAGAGTAAATAAAATTGATTTCAAAGAGCTCTAGGTCAAGCCTCTGCTCTCTTGCTTAGAAGGCAAGCTCAGCCACAACATCTGAAGGGGTATAAATGAGAACACACCATCCACCTGGAGTAGGAATTGAGCTTGCAGAGACAGGATTTCAGCACAGCATAACAACTGCTGAAATGTGGAAGGAGGAGAAAATGGGAAACTGTCAAAAACTACTTCCAAGATAATGTATTCCCACACGAGAGCGAGTTTTTGCTGAACTAAGTAACTGGATTCCACCAGACCACAGGAATATTGTCAATCGTATGTTGTTATACGTCACTGACTTCCTATAGAAAATGAAATTCAAAAGTAAACACAGTAGATCTGTAGTTTCTAAAGCCTAATGATGTTCATGCCAGACTATATTGAATATTTTAAAATTTGGAAGCTAAAAAGGATTTTGTGAAAAAGACTTCTAAAATTGTACATTTGAAGGTAGCAGCAAGATGCATTAGGAAGTAGGAAGGCATGAAATTACCTCATAAAGGAAATAACTTTTCTGAAACAGTAATAAATGTCACAGTGAAATTACAGATAATGGTCGGCATTTTTTGTGCTGCTTTCCACAGCCTCCTCTGACACTTGTTCTGAGTAAATGAATAACAAACTTATCCCCAGCCAGTGAAACCGAGAAGAAAGAAAATCCTGCGTTATCCTAGTTCACAGCATCTTGGTATATGCAGAGATGAAGCACGTGTTTTTTTGGGGTATTCATACGCTGACAAAGCAGGTACCATCTTTGCAGAAAGGCTCTCTGCAGCTCTGTGATACCTGCAACAGGTGAGCTACTGTCAAACTACAGTGTCCCTCTTCTACTAGTCTAAAAAGCTTCCTGCTGAGTGTGGCATATACCGATTTTTCAACCTACATCCCTTCTTACTGAGCAGAGCTTTCTCCCCTCAAATGCCTGAAATGGCAGAATTGCTCCATTAAACAAAATGGGACTTTAATATGTTAACTATGTGCAGGGGTTTTCAGGATGAAGTCTGAAATGTCTGAGCGACTGACACAGATGAAATTGAACTCAAGCAGCTGTCAAGAGCTAATAAGAGAAAATGGTAAAGTTATGGCTGGAAACAATTATTCTCTCTGTACAGGTTAGAATAAAAGCTTGATTTGGTTTCATTTGGGACAGTGGGCTTTCAAGGGCTGGAAGTACAGTTAAATAATGCTAATTATCCATTTACAAGCACTCTACACCTGTAAAGAGCTCTTCAACAGTTAGATACAGTGAGTTACTCTACACAATATCCTTGTGACATATGCATTAGGCTCACTTTTTTAGCAATGGAAATTGAGGTCTTTAGATGAGATAACCCAAATTACAGACAATTATCTTATTTGCAGATGGCTTACCAATAGGCATGTGATGAGTCAATGACAAAATTCAGCTGCAAGTCTTTGAGTATCTGACTTGGGCTCCTGTCTGGTAAAAAATCCCTCCCAGGGATTAGGAGAGGCAGAAATAAATCGGCATTTTAGCTGATTTGCAGAAAGCTGGAGACTTACCACAAGTCTCCAACGCAGGCTTTTGCAAACAGTGCACTCATAAAGCTCCTTGCTCATATGTGTTGGAACTCCCAAAAAACCAAAGTCATTTTCTGTACCTGAACGACCACAAAAAAATACCAATATTGATGTAAATCTATAGGGAACTGAAAGATTACCTCAACCAGTCCTACCCAATCCACTCTGCAGAAGCAGCCAAATGGCTGCCACCAGGGGTACAACAGCCACTAAACTTGCCTTCAGCCTCTTCCAGATTGTTTCCTCAAATCCACAGGTCTACTTGCCACCTCCAACTACTTTTGTGCCATTCGCCTGGGAGTTGCCAGTACAAGAGGAAGACTTGCCACCCGAGGTACCCAGTGTCACCTATGAAGGAAGGCCCTGAGGCATCTCTAAAGCACTGATCACCATGGCACACTTAGACATAAGTTATTCTAGTCATAAGCGGAATCAGCATTTCCAAAACATCTTTTCTCACCAGCTTACAAACTGCCTGGGTTCTTTAAATTAGTGGGATGGTCTTCATTTGATGAAGACCATAGATGAGCATCTGCCATTCTAGCAAAACAACCAGCCTCAAGGAGGGCTAGCTTGCACTCCATATGAGTAAATCAAACACACAAGGAGAAATTACTAATTATTATCCCAATTTAAAAAAAAAAAAAAAAAAGTAAGTTACACAAATGTCAATGGCTATACCTAATTTTGAGTAAAACTTAAAGAATAGAGATTTTGCTAACCAAAACTCAGAGAAGTCAAAGACCTGGCTGACAGCAAGTGCACTGGGGAATGCGCTAGTTCATTCAAGACAGTTTGATACATCTAAAGATAATCTAAGCAAGAACATTTCTGGGATCCTCAATACTTCAACAAAAGTTCAGTCCTATTCTCCTTACCAGTCTTGGTAACCAGTGACTAAGATGGACTAAGGTATGAGAACACAGATAACTTTGTCAGCCACTTTCAGAACAATCTATGTGAGTTATAACATCAAAAATAAACAGTTACCTGTAGCAGGTTTGGTATGGGCTTCCTGGTTTTATCTAAAGATACCTCACCTTTTGTGAAAAAAGCTGGTTTCCTTCAGCCTGTTAGATCTCCCATTGTTTTGTTCAATTCTCCCATTTTCCCTCTGAATTTCTTTAGTCTTCTGAAATCAGATTATCTTCTCTAAGGATTCAGACTGGGTTCAGTAAGAAATACAGACAATTCACCACTTAAAATTTCATCTGAACATATACTAAATATCATACCTACTGCAAATCTCAGCACAGGTCCAGATCTTCTCAGTTCCTTGGTAATATTAAAGCTCTCATTGCTCTACCCCTCTAGTAACTTTTTACTTTTTTTTTTTTTTTTTTAAAAGGCAGTTTCTTGCACATCTGAGCAGGCACATCTGCCAGAACAGAAGCGGGAGAAGACAACGACCCACTTCTTCCTCTCAAGCCCTCTTTGCATGTTCAGTGTGGTTTGTGCCTCCTTTCCTCAACATCCTTCCCTTTAGCCAACCCACTTCCATAAACATCACACAGTGGCTGGCTGTTAGCACGCAGAGCACCGATGGACAGTCGGAGGAACAACCTAGACATAGTACACAAGTGAGAGAGCTGGTAGAAGTCATTGGGGGTGGGGAAATCAAGCTTTCTGTACAGTCAACACATCTTGCTCTAAATGCTCATTTCTCAACTTCCACCAATTCCAGAACAAAGCTTGTGGACTCCACATGCCTGGACAGACCAAAGAGTATAAATTCATCCTAAACAAAATGCCTAAACTACCAGGTACGCAATTGTTGGGGTTTGGTTTTTTGCATGTCACCAAGTCTTTGCTTGAATGATGGAGAAAGAGCATATTTGAGTTCTGCATGCAAAGCTGACACTTTTCATTTACATCCAAAAAAAAGGAAGCGAGACTGTAATACAAATACTGATAGGAAACAGTTTTATCACATGCTTGCTCTTTTGGCCACTGCCTCCACATTTCCCACAGGACAAGAGCACACTGCACAGCATTAGTCTACAGAGAAGACATTCAGCAGTGAGTCAGGCTCAGTAACTCATGAAGTAATACTCTCTGGATCCTCAAGGACTGGTTCTAGACTGTAGTTTATCACCAAAGGCTGTAGCAGAGTTCATGCACATAATTACATTGCTGAGTTCCCAACATATGCCATTCCTCATCCTTAGTCTAATGGCTTTTTAGCAGAACACACACAGGTCCCAAAATGTGTATCATTCAGATGATGCACAGATCTTCCTTGGGATAAAATAATCAGATTTTTAAAATCAGAGAAGTACATTCACAACTTATTTAAACCGTATTAGAAATGGCCAATTTCAAATGTGATGCAAACATGGAAGTTCAGAAAGATAACAACTTTCTACCTTATTTCTGTGACACAGAAAAGTAATTTATCTCTTGACATTTTCTCCAGCCATTCTCCAATTTGGCCATTGTGTAAGAATTATATAAGGTTAAAAGCATCTATTTGTTTTTAATCCTGTATTGGAACCAGCTAAAAAATCTCAAGGGAGTCAGAATGCGTAACTGCAAACCACTATTGCTTATTTTAGGATATATTCTTATGCCATGAACATGCTCAGACTGCAGTCACTTTCACAAGCAGTTGAAATTCAGCTCTGAATGCCATCAGGAGCTGTCTTGTAAACACTTTCCTGAACATTGCACAGTTCTCTATGAAGAACAAGCAAATCCCTACGCTCACTACCCAAGAAGAAATCCAGATAATACTTTCTTTTCTTCTAGAGGGCAGATAAATACTCCACCGCTGCCACAGACAAAGGTTATGTCAGACC
Source organism: Pedionomus torquatus (assembly GCA_013398155.1). NCBI lineage: Eukaryota > Metazoa > Chordata > Aves > Charadriiformes > Pedionomidae > Pedionomus > Pedionomus torquatus. The sequence goes on along the minus strand of VZRU01015677.1, from coordinate 108,543 downwards.
ATGACCTCCCCTACACCAACAGTGAGGATTACTGCACATAACTCAGAAGAAGTATGTGAAGATCAGCTGTCTCCACAGCACAGCTGCACATGGGCCAAGTAATCCATTTTTGAGGGCCAAGTAATCCATTTTTGACAGGGATTCAGTACAGCTGAGGAGGAGGTAGTTCCCTCAACTCCCCATCCATAGAACATAGCCAACATAGAAGATCTGGGCAGGCAGCAGCCGGGATTCCACACAATCCTTCCAAGGGACCATGTCTGTGGTGCGTGTCTCCTTAGAATCATTTACTTGTCAGTCACTCCTGACTTGTGTCCTTTGGGGTTCTTGGGTCAGGGGACCTTGATCCCTTGATGAACTTTGATCACTTGACATCACTGGGAGAGGTGTGCAAGTCCTCCTGCAGATTCCCATGCAGCACCAAGGGAGGACTCTATTGTCCTGTGGTAGCTCTGTCAACTCTTACGATTTTATCCAAATTTCCTGACATTTAGACTTTCTCAAAGCTCCCAGTCCCAGAATGATAGAACTAAGTGGAAGTCTCAGCTTTCATTTTTTCTAATAGCATAAAGAAAAGCTAAAAATCTGTCAAGAGTGTCACCTGACGACTCATAAAACAGATGGCAAAGAGAAAAAAGTTACTGTTTACTTATTACTTTTACACTGTTCATCTTATTACTTTGGAAGGTCTGACTCACAGCTGCTAAGTACAAAAGTTGGCAGAGGGGATGTAATACATCTAAATGCTGCCTCAAAGAAGTTGTACATCCTGCCCCCAAACTTTGATGTAGCTAAAAATCAATGAATATTGTGGAGTGCCTTGGCAGTAACAATTCACTCAAGTCACAGACTCCAGCTAAGCCAGGAACTGGACTCCATCTGCAGCAGCTCAGAGACACCATTGCCTCGGCACTCGCTGAAAACGAACAACAGATGATGCCTTTCAAAAGCAAACCTACTTGATTGCTTGCATATTTTCTGACTCCGATTCTGTGAAAAATAAATCACTGAAGCTGATGAAAACCGAGCAATTGGCAAGGGCAAGCCCTAAGAGGCAATTAGTCCCAGACATTATTGCAACTGCTTGTATGGTTCCCCAGCACTCCTTTGCCTCCAGCAATTGGGTAGTAACAACTTGGGTAAAACTGTATTTAGAAAAGTCATTTATAACAGTCCAAGTTCATTGTGGCATTGGTACTGCTCAATGTTAAGCTTCTAATTAAAAGATGCCAAATCTAACTAGGTCCTTGAAATATCTTTAAATAACATGCATGTGTTTGGGGTATGTATTACAGACACATTGTTCTGGTTTTGTTGCTCTTCAGTTGTTATACAAACTGCCTCATTTAAGGCTATTTAAATGGTAATGGCTTGTTTGAGTAACACCAAAAGAGACACTAGAAAACACCTTTAACTAAGATGGAAACAGTATCTTGCATATTTAGGAAATATTTAAAGCATTGTAAGCCACAGTACTATTATGAAATAAGTCTGAAGGGATTCGTCCACAAGATGCACCTATCTGGGAAACAGCATCCATCTCTTCCCCTCCCTCCATCTGGGGGTAGAGGGCAGAAAGGGAAATACACAGTGTGCCCCACTCCATTTAACCCAATTTTAATTTATAAACCCCCAGTGAGTACTCTTCAATTTCCAATGAGCATCCACTTCACAATTTGCCTTTTTTAACTGATGACACTCAACTTTTCTAATCAAACTGCAAGTCTGACAGATGCATGTACTTCTCATGTTTCCATAGTGCCTCCATGACCCATGACAGTGACAAGAAACTGATAAAATTCCTCCATTTTTTTTATCAATTGATCAAATTCGTTTAAAAGAAAAGTATGTAGGAAACATGCATATTTCATCAAGGCATAGCTGGATTCAACTTGCTGTAAACGGGCAAGAATGAAAGACTGGGTCAGTATGTTAACCAACAATTTATCTGCAGAAAAAAGAGTGCAGTTTCAGTTGGTCCAGCAAAAGTTGCAAGGCAGCCAAAAGTCACCGAAAAGTTCTGGTATAAATTAATAAGTCAGGTATTAATAAGTGTATTGATTATTGTTTTATATGTGGAAGGGTTTAGTCTTCCAGCTAAATTTAGAAGAAAATTCCACAAAACCAATGAGGGGATGGTGGCATTGTGTCCCTTTATGGCCAAGTAACTAGTTAGTCTCATAAAAGGATTAAAAGAAAATCCAAAATTCACAGAAACCTAAAAAAAAATGTGAGGGAGCTAAAGAGACACAGGGCTGCCTTGGGGACGAGCTAGCTAAACAGTCCTTGACAAGATGTTTGTTGGCAGAGATGAATGTATGCATCCCTCCTCCCCTCCTAAACCAGGGAAAGGCCAAAGGCTGTTGAACCTTGAACGGTGAATCTCTGCAAAGAATGGCTTTGGTCAGAAATGCATGTGTGAGTGACAGCTCAGCATGAGAAGCCTGGAGAGATGGCTTGCATCAGAAGAAACCTCGAGCATGGCTGAACAAGTGCAGCAGGAGGTGACTGAAGCAGCTTTCAGAGCAAGCCTTGGGGAGTTAACCGCTGTCACGAGTGTTGGGGATGTAAGGACACTGCCTTGGGTTACTGCCCGCCTCCTCTGGCATTCAAGGCATTGACTGGCATTCTGGGATTTTGATGCAATTCTGTTTGTTTACAAGCCACGTACAAAAATACCTGATTCCACTACATTTGGGATGTTTGGTTTTTTTCCCCCCTCTCTGGACTAGCTGAAGTGCACAACCTTTACAGTGCAGCCAGCCTCACCTCTTGTAGAGGTGGCTCCCGCACTAGCACGTTTCAACACTTTGCTGTCACCTGTTGACATCTGTGCAAACAGAGACGTGATGGATGGAGGAAATGAATTTCATAGCCTTTTATGTTTAGCTGCCGAAGGGTCTGGATGAGACCAAGCACCTTAAAATCCTGTTAGGCTCACTTGAGTGATGTGAAATGTCAATGCTGCGCTGTGAACACCTGACTCACAGGGAGCCAGTAATGCAGCGAACACGAGCTGGCATGAAAATGCCCACTAGGGGCTGGGGGTGGCGATTTCCCACAGAATAATAGGCAGCCAAGGTATTTCCACTCAGCCTGAGACACATCCCAATGTCATCTGATAGAATTATATTCCGAAAATATAAAACTCATAAAGATGTAGAAAGGAGGACCCTGAGAACTACCGACCTGTCAGCCTCACCTCTGTGCCTGGGAAGATCATGGAACAGATCCTTCTAGATGCCTGGCTTGGGCACAGGGAGGACACAGAGATGTTTCAGGACAGCCAGCATGGCTTTACTAGGGGCAGGTCCTGCCTGACTAACCTAGTGGCCTCTGTGAGAGTGACTATATGGGTAGATAAGGGATGACCTGTGGATGTGATCTATCTGGACTTCTATAAGGCCTTTGACATGGTCCCCCACAACATCCTGCTTGACAAATTGGAGGGATACAGATTTGATGGGTAGACAGTTCAGTGGATAAGGAACTGGCTGGATGGTCGCATCCAGAGGGTGGTGCTCCATGGCCTGAGGTCCAGAGAGAGAGCAGTCACAAGTGGTGTCCCTCAAGGGTCCGTGCTGGGATCAGTACTGTTTAACATTTTTGTCAACAATGTAGACAGAGGGATTGAATGTACCATTAGCAGATAACACCAAGCTGTGTGGTGTTGTTGATACACCAGAGGG
>VZRU01015677.1:66559-104713 GCA_013398155.1 Pedionomus torquatus | reverse complement strand
GGTTGCCCAGGGAGGTGGTTGAGGGCCCTTCCCTGGAGATATTCCAGGTGAGGCTGGATGAAGCCCTGGGCAACCTGGTCTAGTTGGGGGTGTCCCTGTGACTGTGGGGAGGTTGGACTAGATGACCTTTGGAGGTCCCTTCCAGCCTGGATGATTCTATGACTCTATGTTTCCATCCTGCCCACTTTGATATTCCATTTCCTTGCTATGCATGGTTAATTCCCAAATCTGTTTATTTCTCGCTTTCCTGCAGGGTTTCATTCTGTCCTAAAGATGTTTCCCCTCCCTTCACAGACATCTCTTAGATATCTTCTATCTGCCCTGGTTCCCTGGGGATCAGCTACCACCTGAAGTTTGCCCAGGTTGTCAGGACCTAAGCTGCAAGGTTAGGAAATGGCCTCAGACAGGGGAACAAACAGGACTCATGGACCCAAACAATTCTGCATGAGAACAACCCAGGAACAATAGCATAGGTTACAAATAAAAAATTTGGAATTAATGTTAGAACATACATCTTCACAACTGAAGGGTGGAAGGGAGGAAGACAGAAGAAATTAAGAAGGCCATTTTTGTGGAGACAAGTTATGAAGTACACTCTAGGCTGCATGTTATTATACTTTCCTCTGAGGCACTTAGCTATGATGGTAACTAGAGTTGGTGAACTACCAGTATGATCCAAAATGGTAACCCCTATTTGCTTTTAAGTAGTCTGCTTCTGCTTCCTTTCATAAGTAACGAAATAGAAAATAAAAAACCCAAGCAAACCAAACCCCAGAAGTACCTGCAGACAGCACCGCTTGCTATTTATTGACATGCTGTGGCTGCCTCTGACTATAATTCAATTCTTTCAAAACAGACCAACCAGCCTAAAAAATCAGCATCATGTCACCTCTTAGAAGAGTGTTGACCTGACAAAGTACAAAGGCGAAAGTTTTCTGCTTACTGGAAAGCACATGTAACTAGAAGACAGAGCCACCACACTACCAGTGAATTTTGTTCTCTGATTCTGTCACTGTAAGGACTTCAGAAAAAGCAAATTAGGGAAGAATTAAGCATTTAGGCATAAATGAGTAGTCATGTAAAGAGGTTTCGTACAGTTAAGAATGAATAAATACTGAAAGTCCAAAACACTGCAAAAGCTGGGTTCAGTGGCATGGTTCTGCTTCTGCCAAGTTAAGCTAAAGTAAAGAATGTTCACTTTCTGTTTCTGTACAGTAAGTCCTCTTACTTCCTATCATGTCACTGTGTCCAGTCAGTCAAAACAAACCTACTAAAAGTAACAAATGTTAATGGGGCATTTTTCTAATCTAGCAATCAGCATGTTGTTGAAGCCAGAAGATGTAAGGCTTTGCAAGGATGATGTGCAGCCTCACTGATAAACGTTGCATCTGAGTCCCACCACAGACTGTCTTGCTCCGGCTGCTGCAAGCAAACTGTGCAGCAGCTCCAGCCACTTGGCTCTCTCCAAAAATTCATCAAATGTGCTTGAGCACTTTTACATTTAAGCTCTGGCAACGTGGCCTGAGATAGGCTTTCTCTCTCACCATGCAGATCCTAGTCCAGTATTAACAGTAGTATTAACAGTATTAACAGCTAGTATTAACATTAACAGTATTAACAAGTACATTATTATTATTATTATTATTATTACAGTATTACAAATACATTAACAAGTATTAACAGCTGTTAACCAGGGTTAACAGCAGTATTTTAAAACCCTAAAGCAAAATATAGAACAACATAATTGCAGCAAGATGCTCTGTTTAAGTGTTGTACATCGCTTATACATAATAGAGCAACTAAGAAGCAAATCAGAATATTGGAAGAGGGGAGATTTAGATTAGATATTAGGAAAATATTCTTTCCTGTGAGGGTGGTGAGGCACTGGAACAGGTTGCCCAGAGAAGCTGTGGATGCCCCATCCCTGGAAGTCTTCAAGGCCAGGCTGGATGGGGCTTTGAGCAACCTGGTCTGGTGGGAGGTGTCCCTGCCCGTGGCAGGGGGGTTGGAACTCGGTGATCTTTGAGGTCCCTTCCAACTCTAACCATTCTACGATTCTATGATAATTCACTGCAAATCTCTCTAATGTTGAAGTAACAGCAAATGATAGCAAATGAACACAAATGAAATGAGTACTGTAAATAAGCACAAGCTGAGTCTTTGCCATTATCTAGGAGTCTAACTGAGGCCTTCAGTGGCCCATGGGTACAACCACTGCCTCGGGTAAAGGAGGCCAGCATATTCAGGATATTTTTCACAAGCCTTTTTTTATCTGCACTGAGAATGAGCCAGCCTACTCTCCTCTGTCTCCCAGTCTTGACACGATAGTGACAAACTTGCCCAACTGCCTATAAGGCAAAAGCAATCGGAAGAAGATATGTGTGACACACATTTCAATGAAGAAATCAAAAAGAAATGAAGCCCCATTTAGAGAGAACTAATACGCACATATATCACACACCACTGTAAGGGAAGGGAAACAATTTCCCAGTTTGCTCCTCAGGATCTCTTCACAGATTAGTAGAGAGGCTGCTTGCAAGAGTCCCATCCATTTCTTATGCTCCACAGGAACGTCGATAAGCCCTCAGGAGGGACTGCATGAAAGGCAGATACACACATTGGAAACAGCATATGGGTAATTGATCTCTGTGCATCATTAGGAAAGAGAGTATGAGTCAACGCAACTAGCAATACAAGTCTATCACAACCCAGCAGCTAGACAGATGGGCTCCTAGTGAGGAAATTAGAAGCAGCTGGAATTGTCTCCCTGCACCGTATTAATCCCCAAGCTGTAGTTTGTCATGGAACAAAGGTTGACTGATTGGCAGTTCCCAGTATTCAATTCTGGAGCCTTGAGCATCCCAATGGGATTCAACAGCCTTCCATTTCCTAGGACACTCCAGGCGACTCTCATTCTCCCCATATCTCGCACCTTCCTGTGGGTTTCCAAAGAAAGCCAAGAACTCAAAACACAAGATCTGGCATAAAATTACTTTAAATCCTCAAGACAGAGCCACACCAGGAATGGGGCAGGAGGGGTGTCTACCCTATACACCTTCTAGAATGGGGAAAGCAGAAAAAAAAGGAGAGAGGCTGGTGAGCCGAGTGTGTGGCAACCTCCCAAGAACGAAGCCCAGCAAGCCAGGAGATGCAGCAGAGGACAAGGGGCAGTGAGAAGGAGAAGCTGCACATGTGGTGTCCATATCCTCCCAGTCCTCCTGCACTTCCAAGCATGTACATGCAAGGAGGGGCAGGAGAAGGAAGTCATTAACTGACAGCCCCAGATATGGGAAAGTCCTGATGGCTGGCCAGGGTACGTGATTTTCTTCCAGAAGCTTGGAAAGCTGCTGCTAGATTCAGCTCACATAACAGAAGCAGGTTATGTGAACTGAATCTAGCAAAATGAGGAGTTATATTAATCACCGAGAAAGCTCATTGAGGGCTAGAAATTTCACATGTATGCATTTAGAAATGAAATGCTAAAAATAACTGATTATCTTCGGCAGTATTTCCTGGCAAGGTTAATAAAGATATATGTATTTGCCTAAATAGAAGAGAGATTTCCAGAACTGAAAAAAAAAAAAAAATTAAAAAAGCCCCTACACTTCAATTCAGTTAGTAGCCAAATTTTTTAGAAGGATTTCTCTTCTACTTTCCCATGGAGGGCAGAGTAATCAGAGAGAAGAAAACCGCTCTCAGAAATATTTCCGTCCCTGCAGTCCCTTACTGAAGTGAGGCAGTTTTTCATTCCGGTGAACAACACCATTAGCATTTCATGTCTCTGCCTGAGTGTCCACAGGATAGTTTTATCAGTGCTATTAATTTCTTGCATCTACCTACGGAGGAGGCTCATGTTCACAGCCAAAGAAATGAGGCCATGATCACCATAGCTGGAGGTGATCAAGAGTGTCACAACATTCAGCCACTCCAGTCATGAGGTCTTCTCTCTTCTGACAGCCGGATTCAAAGACTCTACGAAAGGGCTGAAACATCCTCTATCCCTGCACGGAACTGACTTGTGTCTTCTAGAGGGAAGGCTGCTGGCAGCCCTCTAGATGGTGGGGTCATGGGCTTGGACCCACAGCTTGCCACATGCTGTCTGCTCATGGTACGCAGCAGTTTCAGCCCTGGTCAGCCATATCTCACGATGTATTTCTCTCACTTGAAATGTAAGTAAGGCTTAAAGCGCCACTATATAGAAATGCAGAATGTTTTATAACTATGACCAAATTTCCTCCTACAGCACAGTGTAAAAGACTAGAGCAGTGTACAAATTACTGAAATCTGAAAATGTACATTTATGAAAATGTGCACATCAGGACACATGTTTAAACACATTAATGAATTAAGCGTTATAACACTCCTTAGATTTAAGCAATACCTAGCCAGCCAGTACAGGTAAAATGACGACAGATTCCACAGAAAAAAAATTAAATGTTCAGTTGTTGTTGATACCTCTAAATGCCACCAAATTATAAAGAATAAATCACATCAGTTACAACATCATAACTGATTAAGTGCTCTCACTCCTGGGATTTTTTCAAAAAGCTTACAAGTGTTTCTCTTTCTATGAAAATTTCTCCCCAGATCTAGCTTTATTTTAGGGTGAATTCCATTTTGGTTTCTGACCCCATTTCTATCTTTCTTTGTGATGACTTGTTTAGTATGCACAGGCAGTGAACATCCGTGTTGGAGGTAGCTTCCTCATTTCTGCTCTTCTAGTTCTGTGCTCTGATGTCTTGCCTTCTAATGTAAGTATTTTCTAGGATTCTCAAATCACAGATGGGGACAGCCCATTTCTAATTTAGCTGTAATTACGTCCCATTCAGTCTGTGCCTTTAAGTAGACTAGCCTGCTCTCTGGGATATTCAAGCCTTAAAAGTTTCTCCTGCAGAATCAAGGACTGCATCTTCAATACTTGCAGGGTTTTTTTCTTAACCAGGCTCAGTAGGTTTTTACATTTAGTACCTCTTGGGCTTGGTTTAGAGGTGTAACAGAAAGCAAGCTCTCTTTAATGACAGTGCTGAGAAAGGAAAAGAGAATACAGTTTTACTTGTGAATAAAAAAACTAAGGGCATTCAAAGAAGATCTCCAAAATACAAAGCTGCCAATTATTTACAAAAGCTGCACAATCTACGGTTAATACTAACTGGGACTTGAGGGCACGACAGCCACCGGAGGGCTGACAATTTACTATTCAAAGAGAAGATACAAGTTGAGAGAGCTCAGACATTAGCTGTAGGGTTCAGACACAGCACACGTCCTAGCTTCTACCCAAGTTTTCATGAGCTCAGGCTTCCTGTTATTAGTCGCTCCATAAGGCATAAGTGTGGCTCTTGCTCAATAAGATGTTAACAGTATTTAGCTTCTTGACAAACAATTCACAGTTAGATGTTACCTACTCGACCTGTGTGCATGCTGAGTATCTGATTGCTGCAGATTAACTTTAAATCCACTCACCTCCCTGGCCCTTGGGCAAGGTCCATACTTAGTATTTCAAGCTACCAAAAGAGAGTATTGACTGCAGTCCCCCTCCCTCAGCCTGGGACTGGACCACAGTCTCCATTTAAAGATACATTTGTGTAAATACTGGCTAACTGGTATCTACATAAGTCAGCACTATTTGTTCTAAAAACCTGTATTATTTTATCATCAGCAGCCTGCTGATTCATGATGAGAGAAATAATCTATGGAAAAAAAACAACCTGAAGAATGTCATATCTAAAAATAGCCAGCAGTTCAGACCAGTAGACTAATAGCACCGTAATATTGGTCCTAATTACAGGCCAGCAACGGCAGATCTTAGAGCTAAGAGCAGATTTCTGAAACAAGCCAGAACAAGATGTACTCATAAAGAAAGATGTACTCATAAAGACAAAACACTGTGGGATGCTATCATGAAGATGGCTGCATCAGATCAGCCTCATACTGAGAAGCAAGGAGAACCTCTTCAACCATTAGTAAAGCTGCAGCATCTCATTATTTTTAATAGCTCTTGATATGAACACTGGTGCCAAAGCACCTACAAATAACCCTACTCAGTATTCTCCAGGGTTCAACACTGGCCTCCACAAGGCAAAACCTTCATTTACAGGATCATGCAGGCTAAAGCAAATGCACAATTAATAACTTACAGTACACCTTCTTCCCCAGCTCCACCTGCCACAGCTGGGAGCAGCCTCCCAGAGCTGCTCATTAACTACCGCTGGAGATCCAGCAAGTGCAGGTGAGCCTAACCCCCATGGTATCAACCAAGCTGCATCACCATCCGCTGATTCATGGTATAGACACAAGACAGCATGCACAGAGCAAAGATTTAAAAGTACTCCTCTTTGCACAGGAGATGAGGGGAAGAGAGCTGGGAGTATCATAGGCAGGCAGAGTCCCTGCAAGGGAGGAGTGAGAATAAAAAGGGAAGCTCAAGCGGCCTCAAGTTGAGCCAGGGGAGGTTGAGAGTGGACATCAGAAAAATTTCTTAACCAAAAGGGTTATCAAGTATTGGAACAGGCTGCCCGGGGAACTGGTTGAATACCCTGAAGGTATTTAAAAGATGGGTAGATGTGGTGCTTGGGGACACGGTTTGGTGGTGGTTTTGGTACTGTTTAGGTTAATGGTTGGACTCAGTGATCTTAAAGGTCCGTTCCAACCTAAATGAGTGTATGATTCTAACATGGGAGAGATCGGCAAACTGCATTTACCAGGAGATTAGGGAAAAAGCGTGTTCCGAAAACACAAGAGAGTTGTCAGCCCTCTCAGAAAAGGATGATGAGGAAAATCAAAGGCTGGGTAAGAAGGAAGGGAGAAATCATGTCCTGAGACAAGGAACCTTCTACAGTGCTTGGCTGCCCTCCTGCCTTGTTAATTGAGAGACAGTGCACACCAGCTAGTCACAGCAACCATCTCTGCTGAAGCTGGTGCAACTTCACCATGCCAGGGGAGCATGCACACACTGGCTTCAGAGCCAGGAATAAGCACATCTTAACACACACTTGTCTTCTGGCTGCCCACACTTCTTACTTCCACTCTTGCTCGCAGGACTGGCAAGACAAAGCCTCTGTTGGAAAGCCACATGCTTAGCCCTAAGCGAGCAGAACCTGCCATGCTCTGTCATGCTTCCCAGGACTGCGGAACATGTCCTGGACTTCTGCCTGCTCTTGCAGGCAACTTGGTCAGAGCATACCACAACAGCAATACTTTTGATAGACACTAAAGGATACGGAAAAAAGAACAACAATTAAACAAAAGGACTGTAACATTCACCTGACTGAGGAAAATGGCATTTGTTGTTGTTATCCATGTATTGTTCCAACTGTTTTTTTCTTATTTTATAATGTCATATCCCAAGTCTTGTACCCTGCAGTTCCACAAGAGCATTGCTGTGGGATCATCAGACTCCCAGAGTCCTCAAACTTTTCTAAAGTTAGCTTAAATGCATTAGAAAACTACAGGGTACAATTTTATAAGAGGAAAATGAGACACAGAAATATCAGTGCCATAATATCCACCAATTTTGGTTTCCTTTTGCACAGAACTTCGCACTTTTATAGCAGTTAATACGTTCAAAGTGCATCTCTAATTGATATGGTTTCCAGTTGGATTGCTCAGTTCTTCTACACAAATTTTCTAAGGAGACAAAGTTCTCTGAGGAGCAGAAATAAAGTCTAGCTTCCTGAACTCCCACATCTTGGGAAGACTTGGTGTCTGTGAGATCTGACTTCAGCTCTTCCAAGATTTTTCCCACCTAAGCTTTCTGCAGAACTAAGACTTCCACCCATCTGCCTTTTCAGGCCAAACCTGGTGATCTAGAGCTAACCACCTGCACAAAACCAGGGAATGTCCTCATCCCCCTTCTTCCAGGAGAGGTACATTAGCTTGCCCTGCTGTAGGTTACACACCTCTTGGGAGTGGGTGACCTTGTGACTACCTGCCCTTAGAGGAAGAGAAATTGATGAGCACTGCCTGAGGACTTTCTTAACCCATAGGCCAGCAAGAGACAGGGGGTGAATGAATATTAGTGTTTCTGGATTTGTGTTTTGGAGCAGAGGGAAGGAGAGGCTGAATGCAAGTCTGGGACCCTGTGAAATGAGGCAAGACAGCCACAGTCTTGTGCCACATCCTTCATTGCTTCCAAGAATCAAAACCCCTTCCGACATGTATTGCAAAAAGCTTTTGCTCTTTTTCCTTACAAGAGACTAAGTCCTTGCAGCCCACCAGCCCACTCTCAAAGACCAGCAAACAGACAAGACCAAAATAATTTCCTTAATCTTGCCCTCAAAGCAGATAAGCCCTTTCCCTCCCCCTCAAACTCCAGACGATGAATATCTGACCCGGTCTGAATTCTTTATTATCATCTCTGCTCAGACACTTAAGGGATTGCAAAGTTACTACCACCATTGGAAGTGCAAGCCTTCCAATCCACTATTCCAACACCTCTAACTTTATAATGAATCCTGCAATGAAGCTAAACGACCCAATGTCTGGATCAGTATCATCAGATGAACATATCACCTACCAGTAAGTAAAGTAAAAATGCCACAGTTCAAAGTTTTTAGGTCTCCTAGAGAAAAAGTGACACAATATCTCAGTATATCTGAAGACTCAGGAATCATAAGATGAATGAAGCAAGTAGCAAGACGGTTTTTTGGTCAGTCTCAGTTTTTAAACACTTGACACCAGCAATTCTGCTATTTGCCCCAAAATACCACTTCTACAGAATCTAACTATATTTTGGCACTCTCAAAAAGTAAAAAAGGAAATAGAGTAGCATTAGAGCTAGTCATAAATATTAAGAAGTAGCTAAATAATGAATAAAAGCTAATTTTACCTTTCTTCCTGTGCTCACTAAAGTTTTCTGCTACATGAATTTATAACAGCACATTTGAATTCTGCTCATGGAAAATTTCTGTCCCGTAATTGAGCACAAAGGCATATACTGAAGATAAACACAGAAATTGCAAGTGAAATTCACACTTCAATTATAGACATTTTTGGTGACAAAGCAGGATATTTACAACTTTGCAATGGGGACAGAGCCATTTTGCTTTTGAGCAATGTCCTGCAAACGCTCTTGCACCTGTGGGACTTTATTTGCATGAATTTAGCGTGGTAATTCTTGTAAGGAGAAGTTGCTTACATGGTTCAGTTCAGTTCATTTTGAAATCAAAATACACTGTAATGTCAGAACTTCTTGCAGAGCAAGAGGACCGTTTGATGCTGAGGGCTATGTGGTTCTGTGCTATTCTCTGCCTTCCAAGATCAGTAACAAAGTTCATAAAAAATTCATCATGGAGTTTTACAAAGAGCTTTGTTTGGCTTTACTGCATTACACTGCTTTACACATTCACATCAAAGCTGACAAAATACTTCCCAAACTATTCCAAACCTGCATTCTCCACAAAATAAAATGTTTGGTCTATGAAAGTCTGGCTCAACTGGAGTCCAAGAGAGAATTTCACAACATATGGTAAAACAGGTTTTGGTCCAAAGAAGTTTTGGATCGCCTTGATCCTAAGAGTTTTCTTTGGCTTATATCATCCCAATGTATTTATTTTAATTTTTTTTTCCCCATTGTAGTTTTAGAAGTCTCACTGATGGCATCCAAGCACATGAACTTTGCCCAGCACCAAAGGAATGTGGCAAACATTCCAGACAGTTCAGTTGCCTTCAGCTCCCCCACAGAATCATAGAATTGCCTAGGTTGGAAGGGACATTTCAGGTCATTTAGTCCAACCATCAACCTAAAACTGACAAAAACCCATCACTAAACCTTATCCCTGAGCACTACATCTACTCATCTTTTAAATACCCTCATCCTCAGCATTCGGGAGGGTCTCAGCATAAGTGACAGTAGTAATTGCCTTCTGGCTGCCACCATTCCCAGCGGGCTGCTCCAGGCACAAAAGCAGCTCCTTGGGCTCAGCTGATGAGTAGAGATGACTGGAGAGAAAGAAATTCAATCACTCTGGTTTCATGCTCACATCCTAACACAGACCATCTTCCTCTGCCTTCCTCCTAGGCTGAAATAGCTCCAAACGTAATGCTGATGTTGCTGAAATGACAGGAAGAAAATGAATGCCATGATTGTTTTCTTGTACACCAGAACCAGCGTTGGAAAAGAGTGAGATCTTCTCTCAGCCAGGGACAGGGTTCGGGCCATACCCTGCCCGCACATCACATCAAAACTGCCTGCAGAAATCATCTCCCAGGCACACGAGAGGACTCCCAGCTGGTGGGGTAAAAAAAAAAAAAAAGTGATTTACAGAATGCGAACACCATATGGCCCAACTTCCTCTCATTTCATATCCACTTCCTATCTTGTAGTTGAAAAAAAAAAATAATAGCCCATTATTATAGTTTATTGGAGGGGAGTCGGGTTACAGTAATAGCAGAGACTGTCATCAAATCAGCGTTCACTCACTTCAATTAATAAATGTAAGGAGATACCAATCTGTGACCAGGATGGAAGATAAGAACTGCGTTGAAAAACATCCTGGAGAAAAGTGGCATTTCTCCGTCAAAGCAGGATTTATTCAGAAAGCAGGAAAACTATTTCCAAGCTGTTCAAAATCATCTGTGCAATATGAAATGAATATAGCAAGATCCACATACAAGCCCAGCAATCCATTCAGAATCACTGCTCGTATTATTCAGGGTGGAAACTCTTGAGAAGTGCATCACTGCAAGGTCAACAGGTCTTTCACCCTCAGGAGAGGGCACTGGGGTGGATTTTGGTGTCATTTTGCGGAGGTGAAACAAATAGTTTTTACCAGTAAAGTGCAGAAATGTTTCAAATTCCCTGAGAGAACATTTATGGGAAGAAACAAGGTGGGAAAAAAAAGCAGTGGGAAATTAGTGATAATTAGTACTTCTGTGGTTCCTTGGAAACTGCAAGAGAGGCAACTTGTCCCAGGCATCACCAGAAGCGCGTAGCAGAACCAGGAAAGGAATTCCAATTTTCAGACTAGTATTACACCTCTCTTTAAAACTAACATGCCTCTCTCTGCTCTGGAGCACGACCCCAGCACAAGTGAAGCGGTCTCAGGCGGCTAAGGCAAAGAGAACCGATACAGCTCAGGTGTGCCCTGGCAGGCTGTTAGCAGGGCAGCTGTGAGGCTGCAAGGGCTGGCAGGTCACAGCCAAGCTGTGATGATCACCATGCCACCCCCTTTGCCTCCTGCCCCTTCTGTCACCTAGAGACACAGGCTATGACCAGCACGGGAAATCCCTCATTATCTATTTCACCTGCCCGGAGCATTGAGGAGAATCCTAAAACAAGTTGCACTTTAGGGCTTAATGGTTTATTTGTCTATGTTCTTACTTTGTTTTATTTATTTATTATGATGATTAATGACTTAAAGTCTCCATCTAAATACAAGGACACAGAAAACCTGGTACAATCCACATAACGGAAAGGCAGAGCTGAACGACACATTTGTCAGTCAGCAAATCCCCCACTAAAGGACCTGACTCTTAAAATAATGAAACAATTACTCTCAGATGTTATTACTTATAACACAGTGGCACTTCCAGTCTAGGGAAAGACCCCACTGTGCCTGGAAAAATACAAGCATTGAACAGAATACACGGTCCAAGAGGGTTTGTTTGCAGAGCAAAACGCCTGATGAGCCTTATGCCTGATCCTACTGATCCTCTTTAAAATGTGCGAGCAAAAAAATGATGATTATATTAAAATTAGTAATGGTAACAGCAGCAGTTTTTCCACCTATCGGGAGGAACACAGGCACAGGTTTGCAAGTGCCATCCCTCCTTCCCTCATCAGTGCTGCAAGGAGCCCACCCTGCCCCAAAGATGGGAATACAGGAGGAAAACATCACAGCTGATGCACAGAGAGTGCTGGAAGAGCAAAGCAGGACTCATCCGTTCTCCTACCCCCAAGGCAACTGCCTTTTTAAAAGGCAAAGACAGTCCCTGACTACTGCTACCCTGAGAGAGCAAAGAGGATAATAGTTAGAAACACGCTCTATGGACAGGCAACAGCCTCATGTCCTCAAAGGTCAGTTGAGGTTTTCCAAGTGAGGAGACGCACAATCAATCAACGTGGGATATAACCAAGAATGAGGGTTTCAGCTGGAAGAAGGAGCATGGATTCAGAGTATTGGAGAAGTCAGCTCTACCAAAATGTGGGACACTTCCTTTAGGAAGCTAATGGGGGCCTCATTGCTGAAGCAACTTAAAATTAGATGTTAAAATAATCACATAAATACCATAGGGAAACTCAGTGGATTCAGAGTGACAAAGAATAGGATCCAACAGGCTTTCCTTATCTCTTAACATGTAAACACTTGCCTTTTAGAACATCAGTGTGATCTGAAGCCTGCTCAGGTCTCGAGAGAGACAACATCCAACTCAGCTTCAAATGACGCCACCAATTTGAGGAAAGGGGCATGGGCTTTTTATTTTTTTATTATTTTAAACAATGAAAAACTAACTATATATTTTGCCAGTAGATTTTATAGATCTGCTGCGACCATTTATATATTTTACCATAAAGCCCAGCATATTCCTACGAGCCAGTTGCTGGAAACCTTTGCTCTTTTTGCCCTAAAAGCTTTTGGAAATATGTATATACAAGCTTGGAAATATCAATTAATGTGTTGGCTGCAGAAAACACAACTGACCTTACTTTTTCCCCACAGCAAGACCAAAACATTCAGTAACTTTGCTTCAAGACATCTAAAAATCTGACAGTTTCTACAGGCAAAAGGAACATGGAATGGCATTGGACCCAGAACCTGTATGAAGAAGAAAGTAAACAAAATGCTTAAACTAGTGTCCCATCATCACTGCAATCACACTGCAATATCCCAATTTTGAAAAAATGTGATTATTTTTCCCTCAGAACACATACGTTACTATATTCCACCTCAAGTAAGTGTGCACAACTTTCAACTCAGCTGTGCATGAAAGCAAGGGGTGTGAGGCAGAGGTCTGTTTTCCAACTCAGGCCACTACACAGAGACACACCTGTAAAAGCAGTAGTTATAAACCTGAGAAAAACAGGAAATAAATAACTTTATATAATTTGTACTTTAAAGTAAAAGAATCAATCAAATTTCTTCAAGGTTTTGGGTACCTTCATGGCCTACCATGGGAAAAAAAACAACCCAGCCCCCCCCGCCCCCCCCCAAAAAATAAAAAAAAAAAATTAAAAAAAAAAATCAAGAATACTCTAGAGACAGGAAATTTAGAGTGCAGATGCTATGAAATACAGAATACAGATGCTATGAAAGTGGAAAATTTTAAGTGCAAACAGTTAACACTACTTTCCGAAATACGTTTATGTAGAAGACACAAGAGATTCAAATGACCATGAGGATGGGTGGTCTGGAAGGATCAGAAGTGATTGTATTTTTTATTTCCATTCTTCCCACTAATGAAAACTGCACAGATAAGCTTTTGACAGTGACGTGGAACACAAAAATCTCAATTATAAGTAACATCAGCCAAATCCTACTCCTCCAAGAGGTGGATACTATTCTTTTTCTTCTTACAAACTTCTCTTTTTCTGCCTCCTTTACTTTAGTAATTACTGGAATTTGTTGGCCAAGTCATCTCAGCTACATGCAACACTGCCTGAAGACTGTAAGGGCATGTAACTAGAAAGCAAGAGAAAAAACAGTGATTTTGCAGATCAGGACTGGTATAAATTTGCAAGGCCCAGGTGCCTGACACTTTGTGCTATGTTTTTAGTTTTCAGAAGAAGACTATACACACAAGTGGGTGTCAGAGGCAGAAACTTCATCATTTCAGTTATCTCCCTTATCTGCTTCGTTCCTGTCCTAATGGAAAAAAGAGCAAACTTCAGCAGTAGTGCCAGATCATCTCATCCAATTCTGTCTCAGAAAGACAGACACCACTAGCTAGGATACGTGGAGGCTTTTCTCTGCACACACTCCAGGCAGCCAACATCCAGGGCAGTAAGAAAAACTGCTGCAGTGCAGGCCCTACTTAAGCCTTTATGTTTATCTGCAAGTTGATTCCTTTCTTTTACTTGTGCAGTTTCTTACAAGGTTAAAAATACTTCAGCGGTGAAAGCCATTAATAATGGAGATAATTGTGTTGCAGGATTTGGCACCAACTTAACTGGTTAAAGAAGTAACAGCAAAACAAGGGTCTGGTTAATGCTGCATCCTCTGTAGCACTCAAAATAGCACCTAATTAACACAACAGCGGGGGTAAAATGAGGGTTTGCGTTGAACAGAGTGCCGATGTGGACTATCAGATTTCCTGACAAACAACCGCTCCGCTTTTCGCTGTCTTCCAGTTCACACAAGCACAGGTATTTTAGGCCAGCAAAGGCAACACCACAGAGCTCTGATCTCCTGCACCCCATGGGACAGAAGTCATCCCAGAATCCTCACAGCAAAGAGATGACTTCTGAGCCTCAGGACCAAACTCTGACTTAGGGAGTTTGTAGATCAAATAAATCCCAGGACTGGTTATGATTTGCATTAAGGCTGGCCTACATCCATTCAAGGCTTTTTACCCCAATAGGATAAACTTCAGATGCAAGAATAATGTCCTCTCCCTCTTTGGAAAGCATCTCATGCTTTTGTGTCTCAACCTCTTACTCTTTTTAAATGTAATTCATTCTCCAACACAGATTCTCTGATGTGCATAAGCAGGAGAAGGTGAAACTTCCAGTATTCCGCTACTTGTGACTTAAATCGCTACATGAAACTCAGCCTTGAGCAGTAGAAGGCTAAAGAATAACCCAGCACATCTCTAGCCCCAGCAGTGCTATCAATGAACGCAGAGTTTTATGGCCAAGGCTCCAAAGGCAGAGGGGAGCTGCTGCCTTTCAGATGAAGTGACGGACACAAACTGAACTCATCTGGATGTAAATGCCTCATTCTCAATTTTCTCAAGAGGAACCATGTTACATCAGAGGAAGCAAAGAGCAATTGTTCACTGATAGTTGCAATGATAATGCTATTACAAAGCTATGCTATTACTTTTAAGAAGTTCAAAATCCAAGGTCACGTCAAGCTAGTTTCTTTCCAACAGAAACATACTCTGCATTGTCAGTAATTATGTTTAATTATCCCTTTCTGTGGATTTAAGATTCTATTTCTTAAATCTCTTACTACTGAGAAAACTAATGGATGACATAAGAATCGAGACCTTACAGTATTCCTTCTTGCAAGGCAAAAATGGGACAGCCCTAGCACACATCATCCATGCCACTGGATAAGGACTCCCTGCTACAGGGGCTGTGCGCTGCCTCCACTCTGATCCTGAGAACTCCTGAGATCCTTATACAGCCAGGGAAATACAGATACGGGTATATCAATGGATGAAACATTCAGACACAGCCTAACATAGAAGGGCAAGCCCAAGTCTCACTGTGTGATGGCCCACCCACACACATGTGGAGAAAACCTGCACACCTACCCCATACGGCCACCTTCTGGAACAACCAACTTCCCTGGATATTGCCACCTGTCCTGGTTTGAGGTAAAAAGAACCAATTTTCTGTTTTACAGTTTTACTTTCTTAGCTAGGCCTCTTCTAACCAGCTACACTCTGAAATTAACAGCACATTGTGCAGAACTGTTTCGTCTCACAGTGAGAAGACCTGATTATACCAAGGGATGGTGCAGAGAGGCCCTTGTTTATCCTTATTGCTGGAAGAAACAAGGTCAGATAATTTTCATCATTCTGCCCGTTGGAGGGTCAGAAATGGAAAAGTGTAAAGGGGTCCCACCTGCAAGGAGGGACAGACAGGACAGGTGACCCAGAACTGACCAACAGAGGTATTCCATCCCATCCGCATCATGCCCCGTATAAAAGCTGAGGGATCAACAGGTCAACCCCCCTTCTTTGATGGCCGACGTCCAAGGAGGACCCTGCCTGTTCGTCTGCCTTTGATCCTGATCCGAGCGTTCCTGACTCCAGATCTGGAATCCAGCTCCTGTCGATCACCGAGTCCAGTTTGGGACTTTTCCTGAAGCCTGCTGGTGACGTGGTCGTCATCCTGGGAGCTTGACAGGGTTTTGTATATACTGTATACTCCCTTTTTCCTAAATTTCCTTTTTATTATATTAGTATTATTTATATTTTCATTAAAGTAGTTTAGGATTTTTCTAAAACTCTTGAATCTCTTTAATTCCTTCCTCTCCTCTCTTTTACCCAAAAGGGGGGACACACACACACATCTGTCAATCAGGTTTGGGTAAACTTGGCTGAAACCACGACACCACCCAATGCACAGAATTAGAGCAAGAGTTACCTGAAGAGCACCTGGCTTAAAATACCTAAGACCATGCATTTAATCCTTGTGTGGCTATCTGCAAAACAAGGGCATGATGACGTACCATTTTGTGGAACCTGATCTTTCTGCAGTCTTCTGGCAGTACAACCTGCTCCTGCTGGGATACTGTCCTGTAGGATCCCACAAAAGAGCTTAATTCAAAGAAATAAAAGTGTTGAAGTGTAAAATACCACCATAGTATGCTGAACAAACACCAGCTGACACCAGTCATTAAATACTTCAGTTTCTCAAAGAGGATAGCAGAACCAACAAAAATGGGTTTACTTTAGGACCTGTCTTTGAGCCTTTTTATCTTTGGTGCTCCTGACAGAGGTGCATCTCTTCCAAACACAGCATCAGACAGCACTGTTTGGACAGATTCTGCTAGTCACCGAGCTGCAGGGACATTACGCCATGTACATACGGCCCCAGATTGTCAGGAGTAAAATCTACTAATTTCCTAGCATATTTACAGACATTAATTACAGCAACATCCAACAGGACGTTCCCTGGGGCTCCCACCACCGAGCAGAGGAGAGAGGGCACAGCCTTGCTATCATTAAAGGAAGAGGCCTCCTCGCACAGTTCCCCTGAGGTGCTCAAGGTTTTCACTAACAGACTGTAGCGATGTTTAGATATTGGTAATAAGAAAGAGTTCTCGCAGTCCCAGAAGACATCTAGTCATACACAACCTCCTTACCTCATCATTTTAATTTGTGGCTGTTTCCTTATACATCTTAGAGGCTGTAAGACACCTTCTTTTCAACAGAGTGTAAATTGCCTTATTGCATGGTGGCTTTTGGGGTTTTCTTTTTGTTTTTAAAAACCCTTTGAGTACCACTGGCAATTAAATGGCTGGCCTGGGCTGTCCCTGTCATTTACCTGAAGTCAGGTAAGGAGCACCCCGAGTCAGGCAGTCAGTCCCGAACTCCATCGCAGCAGAGTGTGAATGCCCCCACTGGGCCACTCAACTCCCAGCGTTCTGCTGCTTTGCATATACAGAAAAAAAAACCAACAACCAACAACCAAACCCACCACATTTTTTAAAATAGATTTTGCTTGTCTGTTTGTGTTCTACTTCTGGTGCTCTTTCCCAATTCAGTTTTCCCCGTTCTCACTCATATAATGTCAGCTGCCTTCTGTCCTCTGCATGCATGTGTTGCTCACATAAACGATTCCTATTTAGGTTTGTTTAGAAAAAAAACCCAGCTTTTTCCTACCCACAAAATGCATTTACCAAGCACTCAGGGGATAATCACGTGAAATAACCTGTTCCGCTTCCAGTTACTGTCTTCTGTCCTTCTCAAGGACACCTCCACCCCTGAAATCCTAGGTTACTGCATTGTCAACTGCTATTCAGAATCTAAAGAGCCATTAAATCCAGAAATATGTTGTTATTGTGAAGAAACTTCATGTTGTCTTCTCTCATAGTCAATACAATAAGAATACATATGTTGTGGAGTATCATGACTACTAGATCAGAAAGAAAAAAAATATATGACATTTAAAAGAAGTTAACAACTCTCAGTGATTTTAATCCACTTTAAAAAAGAGTACTAGATAAAACAGGCTAGGACCTTTGATTAATTTGTTATTCATTTATACCTCTGTTCTGTATGGGGGCAATTCAAGTCAGCATCAGCGAAACTGGTCTTCCAGCCAATTTTTTCAAAAAACATATGATAATAGATACATAAACTGAGTCAACTGCTGACTTGAGCAATGAATACTCAAAACTGGCCCCTGAAAAACAAGAGACAAGCGAGGAACATGACAAATATATTTAGAACATTGCGAATGCAAGTCTTTCTCTGTTTTTCAAACTGAAGGAAAATTGTGAGGTACGTGAAGCAGGAACCGCAGTTACCAGTATGTGCTGCAAACACGGACCACAGAAACGCTGATTGCTCTATTTTCTGATCTTGCATGAACTTCAAAAGTAAAACGACGCCAGTAAAAACTGGTATTATCACATACAGCTCATGTAACCAATTAATCACTGGCAGTTATTACTGCCAAACTCTTGACAGTCAGGACACAAACACAACCCATCCTACGTCAACAGTCACCTCTGCAGGCAGACTCCTACTTGTTTAACACACACAATACAGGTTGCTCTCATGGAGGCAAAGCAAAAGGTCTCTATAAGAGGGCAGAAGACCCAGTTAAACTAAAAAGTGTTCACTACTAGACCATGAGCACAGCAGACCACCTAGTCCTGGCTGGAGAAGCAGATGAAAGCAGTATCTAAATACAGGTAAGTTCTACTCAGGAAGCCAACGGTGTTCTCTAATTAGTCCAGAAGAATAATATTCTCCCAGCAAGGTGAGAAGGGTTAAGTAGGTACCGTTCACTTGGAGAGGTAGATGGTTTCTGCTTGGATGTAGCATCTGGAGAAAAGAAAGTGTGAGCAGAGCAGCAAGGACCCGAACAGCTCTGAAGCCAGATTACAGGGCTGTTTGTTTCTAGGAGCACAACCCAGAAGTGGCCTGTCTGCTAAAGATAGCCTCAGAGCCTTCCTCAAAACCAGACTCCTCCTCCTCCTCTTGCGTGAATGCAAAGCCTCTTGTGCTGCAGAGCGTGCACCAATCCCCAATGGCAGGTCTGCCAGCCATCAGCCCATTCACCCCAGCTGTCCAGGACAGGCAGAACGTGAGGGAGGGTATGCAGTGCCTACAGCCTTCCAGAGGCCGCTCTTTTCCAGCAAAGATGTGTGAGCAACGTTTTCAGGTTTAATTTTGATAGGCCAATATTAATGAGAAGGCTGGAGACCCTATAGGAAAACAGAGGAAGCAGAAACTGCAAGGAGGACCTGGGTTTGCTCTTTTCCCAGTTATGCTTGCTTTCTTTTTTTCCTTTATAAACTTCATTTAAGTCTATAAAAATATGAAACTGGTTTGAATTTTCATTGCAAGACTTCTAAGACCAATAAGAGACAGATAAAGCCTTTGTTCCTCGTCCCTACACAGTCACATACAACTAAGTTTAAAAGTTCAACAGACAGGAGTGCTTATAGATTGCAGATGCCCTAAGGTCTCCCAGGGAGAGACTGGTCATGTCTCATTCTCTTATTATATATAACAGCAAAAGAATAAACCAGGTAATCTAACTAACGCACTTGTTGATAGAGCAGAAGAGTAATGCAATCTTCATTGCTTCTGCACTGCAGAGCAAGCTCCTCTGAAGGACTGCAACCACCACCTTGCCTTTTTTTTTTCCTTTATTATAATGTTAATTTTTCCAAAATATTCTAGATCTTTCATTCACAGCCAGTTCGCTCCTGCTCTCTGCATTCGCTGCATCCAAAAGGCACCCAATTACACATCCAATTACAATTTTTTCGGTACTGCAGGTTGCGTTAGCTGTACCTTGAGGACACAGCACTTGCTCCCCACCACACTGAGTACAAGAGGCACACTGGCTCCTACCTCACATCCATCTTCAGTCAGGCCTGGGTCATACCGTGCAGACATCCCTCTGCCATGCTGGATACCCATGTGCTGTACACAGCTCACTGGTGTGATGTATTGTCTCCTTGAGCAACTGAACCCAAAACACGGGGACATGGAGCAGGAGAGTAGCCGCAGCCCTAGGTTCTTGCTGAGGTTGTTTCAGATGACGACACTGCTCCTTCCTCTCAGTCCCATTACACAACTCAGCAATGTGGCTTAGTGCTGTGGCCATTCCCTGTTCACATGACCAACAAGTGGCCCGTTGTATCATCCAACAGGTGCTGTCTCCCTGCTGGGAAAAAATTATGTTGTGCTTGAATGTGGGGTTTCTGACCACTGCCAGTACTTCCCATGCTCCCACGTTTAAGTGTCTTTTATCTTCTGAAGCTTGCACTTTACTAGGTACAAGTTTGTCCCCATCTACCCTCTCCTTCCTTGCACCATGATCCAAGTGGCTCCAGAGGAGTCTGCTGGGGGAACCATGCATGAGCAAGAGAGTCTGTTGCCCTCCAGCATCATCTCACAAAAGCAGGCATGCTGGCAAGGGAGGTGCCCAGGCTGTCCTCCAGAGAGGCTTCTTTTGCGGTCACACTAAAAGGATTAAAACGCCTGCTCCTCCCGATGTTACTGGGAGTACTTGCTCTTGGTTTTCAGTGCTTGGTTCTCACCCTATTTAGGGAGGGTCAACTAGCTATTAGATGGACTGCTCCTTTTACAATACAAAATGGAAACCCTGGAGCACACTCTAAAAAAGGCTGTCTTTTTTTTCTTTTTTTTTTTTTGGTAATAGTCTCTAACATTTAAAAGGAATTAGGTAACAGCCCCACCTACTCTTGATCCTTCCTGCTGACAGAGTGTTTTCTCTAATAAAGCATGAGAGCACTACATTACTCCAAACCTAAAAATGGAGCAGAGTCAGGAGGCAGCACAGAGCTCTGCATGCAGAACACAGTGTTGTGTCTGATTAACATCTGCACGTGGTCTGATTTTAAGCATCCTCAGGTGGGATAGTGAACCCAAATGAGGAGGGAAAGGTTCATGGGGTGATTACAGCATGGGCTGGCTTTTAAGCCTTTTTCCTCTCAATTTCACTTTCATCACATTTTGATTTGGCTTGGATTAGCTCCCGGAAAGGGTTCTGGTTAACAGAACGCTGAAGGCACCACTTACATCTCCTCAAAGCCAAGATGGTTGTTGAAGGGAGGCAAGAGGATGCAGGTGAATGATCTTACTCCTCAAATCAGAGGGGTAAGATCAAATGGTTTCCTCCATACCTGGAGAGAGAGCTTCTGAAAAAAACAGTCCCACCGGCTGTCCAGGGGCTAAAATACTGATTTTTAATTCAAAAAGGAGCAGCAAGCACTGATCATAGTAGTGGACTTGGTAAGGCAGCTCATTCTTGCTGAGAGCTGACACGTCATTCCAGTTGTACCCCAAAGCCCAGTCCCAGGCACTCTCACTGTACACGATGGCTATCCATGCTGAAGAAGTAGCCTAGCTAAATGTGACACCCACCTGCCTTCACCATGCTAACCAAATGGGGCAGCTGGGATCCTGCTAGGCAAAAGGTGGAATCAACCTCTCTCAAAGGCTTACTCATAACAAAAAAATCCAAACATCTGCTAGGGACCAGACTGGATAATGATCATGAAGAGAATTTTTAGTCTTACCTTTAAGACCAGTTTTACTTAAAATACCTGAACTTTGTAGGTGGCTGAAAAATGAACCCTGAATACTAGCACTCACTTAAATTGGATAAAGCAGTTTGTTTTAGCTGTTGACACTGAAAAGGTTTTTGGGACAGATTCATACCAGGGAATCAAAGAGAATAACTCAAGTGAGATTTTTCTTCAAGTAGTCCTACTGTCTAGGAACTGAATTTCAGTGAGAGCTGAAACTCACGGTGAGCTAACGAAAGTACAGCTGCAGGCTGCTTGCCCACGGAGCTTTAACACCCGCAGCTGCTGGAAAGCACATGGACCGGTTCTCAGATTTCTGGCAGGCTTTACTGCTGCACATTTACCATGTAAATAACCCTGTGTGACGTAAAAACATCTTCAGGGTTCTTTCCATGTCCAGATGGCACTGTTCTTTCTAGGCCAGGCTGCTAGATGTCTGATCTTAAAGCAGACTGGAAGGCTACTTAGATCTTCCCCTCAGATGTCTCCACATTTTCTTCTGTGACTGATTTTACTGGAAGAAGAAAAAATGAAAAGCAAACCTCAAAATCACTGCTCGCAGATGTGTGTGAACTGCAATTACACAAAGAAATCAAATGGAGCCACCTCATTAAGAACTAATGTCAGTACCTCTTCTAAAAAAAGAAGAGGAATGAGAAGAACAGTTAATGACTGTCATGTTTTGAATTAATAGATACCAAGGCCAGCAAGACTTTTATACTTACCAGCCAGTCTGATCTGCAAAACACCAGCCAAAGAAAACCTCAGGACTCTTCTGGTGCCCTTCTGTTTCCACCGAATTATTTTTAAGTCTATACACAGGTGTTCATTAAGCAAATTCAATTAGTCCTTCAATCATTCCGCGCTATATTCCGGCTTTACTATTTATTACAGATAAAACAAAGGAAGGGTATTTCGCTGCTCATACCTAGTACTTTTTGTGCCTTTCTCTGCACGTTGCAATCTTAGCAGACTTAGGGATGACCTGATCCGTTTCCTGTGGCACCGCTTGGCATTCTGGCCACAAACCAGCACCAAACCTCAATCTCTACTGAGAAAAATTTGAGGGAAAACTAAAACATACCAGTAGCACTTAGCTCACCAGCCCTTTTGGTCTGTTTCCCACTCAACTAAATTTCCCTTTTCAGAAGTAACTCTATTTGTGCTTCCTGTATATCCACGCTCTGCACTGTTTTCCGTCAGGTATCTTAATCAGATTTTAACTCCACAATGATATAATGAGTTAAGTGTAGCATTTGCTCTCCATCTAGGGACCATCACGCTACCCACTTAAGTGCAAAGCTTATTAACGCTGCAGAGTATTCTCTCAGTTGAGCACTTAACACAACTGCCAGTTAATACCAACACATGGACCATCGGTGACAGCATCATGGTCTGGTTTGGTTTACTTCTATAGAGATTGGTCTGCCTATGCATGTCCATTTATTTCCAGTAGGCATCCTTAACAAATGCAACTCAAAAAACCCCACCCAAATTTAGAAACTATATTCTACTTCCAAAATGCAGTAATTTCCCCATATATCTAGCAAGATAGCATCATTCTCTTAATTCTGCTTCTTCAGCCTCTAACCACTCCAGGAGTTATCTCCTCAGTTTTAAGTCCCACTGGGCTTGAGGCCAGACCCAAAATATACTTTGGACCTGGACAAGCAGAAAACCCCAGGAACAAGAAAAGTTCCAGGCATGGGCATTGCCCTGGCTGCTAGGGTAGAAATAGATGCAAAACCAAAATGGGACTCAAGGGGCTGATATCCTGTTCCTACCTCAGTCCCAGGCTGCTGTGCATCAAACCACGACAGGATGAGCCAAGAGAACAAACTCCCTAGCTGATCCCAAGTTTGGCACACAGTTTTCAAGGTAAAAATCACCATATAAATGGGTATCTGCTTGAGCTAGACTCCAAAAATTGTTAAGAAATCAGAACAACTTACAGTGCTATTACTCTACAAATGGAGGGGAACAAAAGAGAAAAGAGTCAAAAACTGGAGTTGAGGGAGGGAGGAGTTCTCCAAGACTGAGCTCTTTCTAGTAAATGAAAAATAAAAAAATAAAATAAAATCATAAAAAAACAAACAACAACAAAAAATCAAAGAAAAAAACCCCAAACAAACAAAAAAACCCACAAGAATCCAAACCTAAAAAACACCATTAATTGAGTTCCGGTGCAGGAAGAACATGCAGGGTCTGCAATAAGAAACTCTGCTGGGAGGGAAGGGTTACTCCTAATTTTTTTTCTATCAGGAAGCATTGCTTTTTAGTGTGTGTGTGTTTGTTTGTTTTGGGTTTTTTTGTTGGTGATGGAGATTTTTTGTTGGGGGAGGGGTGGGATGCGTGTATTCATTATAGGACTCTTTAGGTCCTCAAAGCATTGCTTTTTTTTAATTAAGAGTTGAGCTCTGCAATCTACGGACCCTGTGTCATGCAATAACCACTGGCTTAAACAGTGCTGAATCATGAACTCAGTCATGTATGTAAAATCCAGAGACAACAAGAAGGTTAAACACCATCTCCACTAAGACATGTAGAGGGGATGTATTTTGATAAAATATGACTCTTGTCTCCATGCTATGGAGATCTGGGATGTTATTCTAAAAAATAATTGAACTATTTTTCTTCAGGAAGTTTAATTTTATTAAGTGACCGCAAAGCAATGTTCAATATGCATAAGCAAGTCACGAAGACTGCAGGCTAATACTGGCAGGGTCAACTTGCACAATAAAAGGAGAGATTAAGCTTGTTGTCTTAATTGCACTTATGTAATCTGCTTATTTTGGATACTGAAGAATTGAACAAAACGGTGCTTTCATTTAATTTGAACACTAACAAAAATTAACATTTGGACTTCTAGCTAAGCAGACAGAAATTACTTCCACTGCTCAGTGCAGCGCTCATACTCTTGCTATAAATAAGTAGCCTAATGACATCCAAAACAATCCAATCAGTCAAAACAGGGACACAAAATGAGAAACTATTTTAATACTCTTGCCATTTTGGCATGCCAGAAGTTAATTACTGATATTAGCATTTGAGTTTTGAGATGCAAGCCGAAGCTGGTTTCAGTGACTCTAGACAGTACAAGACTGCAGAGCCAGGCTAGTCAAAGCAGAATTTCAGTATTTTAAAATATGGACAGAGTCCTTGAGATTGAAGGCTCTGTTTTAAGAGAACAGCCAAGAGATATTAGATTACAAAAACTTTAAAAGTGTACAATCTGGTTTACAGGTCTCAAAATTCTTATTTTCCCTCATTTTCCCAGAGCTCAAGAAACTAGAAATGGTATTTAAAACATAAGAACTGAGTATAACCATCCCAAAGAAATCACTTTAGAACTAGCAGAGTGTAGCAGTGTCCCCGTGAGCGCATGCTGTTAGTAATATAAGCAACCTGTTCAGCTAATGTTATATTTAATCTTCATACAATGCTTACTGAGGGGAAAAAAAATTAATCTTGTAAGAAAGTTATTGCATTTAACATTTCCTATAACATGATGCACAATGTTTACTGACGTATCTCCAGGAGGCTGTAAGAGGGAAAAAGCAACTTTGATCCCACCAAGTGCTAACTGCAGCATCACTGCCTGACCTCAGCAGGGAGGGGAGGAGGCAAAAGGCTGATGCCTTGGCAAAGTGGGGACCAGCCTCAAGAAATAAAGGAAGAGGCTGAATCTTGTAAAAGGCAAGCCCTAGAATCTGCTGGCAAGGCTTGGCACGAAAGTGAGTCACCTTCCACTCTAGGCCTAGGCCTTACTGCTCCTTTGGGCTTTTCTTGTCCCCTTAAACTGATTTTTGCAGCTCAAGCAGGGCAGACTTTGGTCCCAAGTGTTTGCTGGAAGGCTATCACTAACGTTCTCCCTCCTGCCTACATGTGATAGGCTTTCTACCAATTCAATGCCAAACACACCCTGAGAAAGTGTCACTGTGATTGGGTCAAGGCAAAGGACGCAGCAGCCAGCTCAGACAGCTTCATGACCACCACAGCCTCCTGGAGATCTCCTCCACCAATCCACAGGATCAACCCTAAACGGCAAGCTCTGTAGCAGCCAAAACAATCCAAGCAGAAAAATGTAATGGTAGGTACAATGGTCAAGCTGAGACTGGATTTTTCTCCCTGTTTGAAAAACTCCAACAAGACTACAGATTGTGTACACACTAGTTAGGCACTAACTGAGACCATTAAAAAAAATACTAAGATGGAGTATCTATTGCACATATGGTCTCTCTAGGCCCCTGTACAGTCACAAATGCCTGCTTGTTTCTAGAGGAAATCCAGTATACTTGGCCAGTATACTTTCACTGAGGTTACGGCAACGCCTTTCAGAGCTTTGTTTTGAATGTCTTCTGCTCAACAGAGCTCTGTTTTGGCCAGACGATGAAACAGGCTGCTCAGAAAGGCCATGAAGTCTCCATCCTTCAAGATACTCAAAACTCTATGGGGGAGAGACCTTACTGCAGCCTTCCAGTATCTGAAGGGAGCCTACAGGAGAGCTGGAGAGGGACTCTTTGTCAGGAAGTGGAGTGATAAGACAAGGGGTAATGGTTTTAAACTGGAAGAGGGGAGATTTAGATTGGATATTAGGAAGAAATTCTTTCCTATGAGGGTGGTGAGGCACTGGAACAGGTTGCCCAGAGAAGCTGTGGATGCCCCATCCCTGGAAGTGTTCAAGGCCAGGCTGGATGGGGCTTTGAGCAACCTGGTCTAGTGGGAGGTGTCCCTGCCCATGGCAGGGGGGTTGGAACTCAATGATCTTTGAGATCCCTACCAACTTCCAACTCTAACCATTCTATGATTTTATGACATACCTGAGCAACCTGCTTGACTTGGGCCTGCTTTGAGCAGGAGGTGGGAATAGAGGTATCTAGAAGTATCCAACCTACCTAATTCTATGATTCATCTCCCATAAAACTAGCAAGCTGAAACTATGCAAGATATTAATGTGAAAAATAGTGTAGGTAAAAGTCAAAGGAGGTTATATATGGTAGAGTTAAGACATGGAAGAAATCTTAAACTGAAAATTTTGAGGGAAGACAAGAATAGATAAAATTTCAGTAATTTCTGCTATCCTGTAATCTAGAGCAGTTCACCATAGGCAGGCACTATTTTAAGAAAGAGGCTTGAAACTTTTAAACTAAATGTAACTTTTAAAGACCACAAAAAATATTCTTAAGTGTCTTGTGCTCGGTGAATTCTTTTATCTATTAGAGCTCAATTTAGCTCTCATGAGCTCACAGTCCATCCATTAATTTTAGTGCAATTTGGAGCACAACCTAAATTAGTTGCCTGATCAGCCTGTCTGTTTAGTCTCAGCATTTTGCATAGTCACAATTGTGGCCAAAAACTGATTACAAAGGGTCCCTCTCAGGCCATTCCACTTTTAGTGAGGTCTCAATGTTTTTTTCAGGAGGCTAAGTGACCGCATCAATTCATGCAGTAAATCATTGACTTCAAAGTGCATTTACTTGGTCCCTGTTGCCCGAGTTCATCCACCTAACTTGTTTTCTTTAACCGTGGCATCTAAATTGCTATCTGAGCACTCTCTGTCTTCTGGGCAAAGAGAAATGAGTTGTCATTTAAAAGCTTCAGATTCTTTGGAGTCAATTTGGGCTGATGTATCTAGATCTCCCAGTAGTAACAGCTACAGACAGATCAATCCTTTTTGCATCAGAGATAGGACTCTGCTTTCTGACTCCTGCTGTTTTGGAAAGTTTTTTCCACCACCACAGTAATTACCTAAATAAAGGACACTATATTCAGCAGTGATTACTGAAAGTATGCTTGACAGAAATTTTCCATCAAAAGTATAGGCAACACAGCTTCTACAAAAATGCACTGAAAATTGAAACAAAATAGATTATAGTTACCTCCACGTAAGAGGCAAAGCGGACTGTGTTTGGGAACTTTCACTCAGTAGAAACTTTGCCCTCTTTCTGGGAGCAACAAATATGCTGACTGATCAGTAATTTCCTGACCCCACTGAACTTCACAGGAAACATGGAGACAAGAGAGGAAACGAACTCTCTCTTTTAGAGGCACCCAGAAGGTTTACAAAGTGGTAAGGAAAAGCTAATGTGGATTTATCAGACGCAGATCGTGTCACTCGTCCTCCCACTACAGGATAAAAATGCCTTCTTGGGCAAGACAGAAGTAGGAGATGCTCTGTATCTTCAGTTAATATACAGCATTTTTTATGCTCTATCACAATACAAACCTAGAAAGTGCTTCTCAGTGGTTCACTGTCCAACAGGAAGATGATACCTTCTTCTGTGATACTCACTTGGTTCTCAACTGAGACAGCAAAATAGGGAACATGCATTTTCTATAGCCAGTACAGACAGGACAGAATTAGAAGTTAAAAAGATTTGAGAAATAGGTTGGAACAGACTTAAAATGATGATATATTACAAGCAAAATGAGTTGTTATCAGCTGCGCAAATGCGAGATGTAGAATGGGTGGATGTGAAAATCAGACAGGGTCAAACATATATATCCATGTCATGCTGTTGCAAAACCACACAAAGAGTTACCCTAAAGCAAACTTCACCTTGGAATCTCTAAATATTTGTTTTACCCATAGATGTTAACGCTTCAGTAAGAGTAGTGCACCCAGCCCAAGCACCACGCTTCTCAGAAAAAGCATGGACTACCACAGGGTGCCCAAAGAAGAACACAGCAAATTAAGCATAACAAGGACAGTAACTGGTTTTTTTTGCATTTAGTCCAGGGTTTTTCTACTTCTGTTTTCTCCTACTGCTCAGGATCCCTGACCACATTTGGGACCACCACGTGACTCCCATTCCCATTACTCATCTTGCATCACACACTGGTCAGATGGTATTTTCCATATTGCAGCATGGGAAATTTTGTTCCACAGAAATCTCAGTTCCATTAACAACCACATAGCACTTCTCATACGGAAACACATCTGCAAGTTATAAATGGAACAGCCAGCACCAGAACTAGAACTACAGACCAGGGCAGGGTTCAGATCACCCCTCTAAATGCATGGCTGATTTCCTTCTTGCCTACATCCTTCATTTCAATGTACAGCCAGAGCAAAGATGAGGCTGTGACCTTCAAGGTGTTCTGTCTGTCCCACATGACTTGATTGACACAGAGCGGACAGGGAGGCACAGCAGTGGTTCAGTGACCTTACAGCTTCTACTGTAAAGTGACAGGGAGGAAAAAAAAAATCAGATAAAAAAAAAGAGAAAAGCAGCAGCAAAAGTGGCATACTTAGAGAAGAAAAAAAAAACAAAAAACAACCAAACAAAACAGTCATGGGAGCAAGTCCCTGCTAGTTGAAGGACTCCCTGTGTCTGACAGTCCTAGAGAGTCCAAATGGGCAACTCTGGCACCAAGAAGAGCTCCAGAAGAAATATAAAAGAATCTCTTTTCTTTTTGTGTTAATTAACATCAACCAAGCATGCAAAAAATCAAAAGCAACCGATGCCTTAGAAGCAGCATGGGAATTCACAGGGGCCCACGTTTGTTTGATTTACTCCACAGTACTTAAGAGATTCATCCAATAGCCTTGGCATTTTCCTACTGTATGATGCTGCAGATACCCGTGTTTTCAGCTCACTAAATGCTTGAGAAGCACTACACCTTAAGAGGAGACAAGTAAGGGTATTAGTTCAGGAATCTCAGCTCCTCAGGCTGAGAGAATGTTATGGAAGCCTCTGGAGAAGATAAGTTTATCTCTGACCAGACAGCATAAAGCATCATCTTTTCAATGCCAGTGACTGTAGGAAGCTAAGGCCACCCTGCACCGCCTCCCAAAGTATTTTTTATTTACTGTTTTCTGTAAGACACTAAGTTCTGTTGCCATGGGTAAGATGTCCCCAGCAGGGTATGCCTGCTCTTCCTCCAGAGCCCAGCAGTGGGGCTGGCTGTGCTCCCAGACCAAGGGCAGACATGGTGAGGAAAAGCTTTGCCACCAGCCTGCAAGAGATCCTCAGCCACTCACTCCCCCTGAAGCCCAGTCCCCACGGCCACCCTGCCACTTCAGGTGGGTGCCGAAGCATCCCTGCCCAGTGACAGAGCCAAGGCAGAGCCTGCTCTGCCCACGCTGCGTGGCAGAGCTGCCAGTGGCCTGCCTCCTCCCGCTCTGCCATCCCCTACCTTACATAAGTAAAGGTAACCCAGAGGACACAGCAATTTCTGGATGAATACATGTCATACAAGATATCTGCTGGCTCAGAAGCCCTTTTATTGTTTGTTTTGAGTACTGTCGCCTGATAAGGACAGCAGAACCACTCTAGCCTTGAGAAAGGACTGTGCTTACAAAGACATCCCCATCGTCCAGACCTCACTGATGCGTGCTTGGGCTGGAAGACAAACACAAGCCATCTCTCCTTCAGTTTGCCACGGGGGCCAAGGCAAAAGGTTTCAATCTTCATCACAAACCAGCATATTTAACACATAGTTGTCATCAGTGCATTTCTGGTCAGCTACATTAATTCATTGCTCTTTTTCTATTTGGAGGGTCACTCTAAAGACAAACAAAGGATGAATCATGAAATGGAAAAGGTAACATGGGTCAATTTTATAAACAAATCTCTTTCTCATGGTGTTTTGCAGGATAACACACAGCCACATGACGTTTTCATGGCTACAGGTTGAGTATTTGCTCCACAAAACTTGGGAGAGAGGAGGAGACCATAAGGTTTTTGCCTCTTTTCTCCCCAGCTCTCTTCCCCGTTAATCAGAGTGCAGCATGTGTAGTAGCTATGTGAGCAAAGAGTCTCCTCCCTTTTGGATCTTTGCTCGGTCTGTGAGAGCCATTTTGCAACTCTCCAACAGCAAGAAATGAATCAGAGACCGGTCTGCACCTGTATAAGTGATACAGGTTTGAGAAAGACATTTTGACAGATGACAAAACAGAAAAATAGAAGTGCAAAATCTACAGGTATCGAGAGAGACCCGGCAATAACCTGCTACGAGTACACAGATTCACTGGAATGAGATTATGTGCTGTCATTCCCCATCAGTCATCTCAACTGATTGCAGCATTTGATATATGCACGTAAGATTCTCAGGCGATGGCAGACAAACAAAACTCATTTCTTCCATCATTTGAAAGTAATTAGGATTAGAGCACTGCATGCACCAGAAGCATCAAATTAAGCACCCATCACAGGATCAATCCCCATAATCCCCTGGGTTTTCACAAATTAATGCTGCAAATTAACTCTTTTAGTGAAAGACCTTTTAATCTGTTTTCTTTGTTAGCAGTGATTTAATTACGCCTACTTTTAAAACACAAGATGATCAAAAGTTTTCTTTTTTACACAGCTAACAAAGCTGTAGCTAACAAAACAATATTTTACTACTCCATGTAACAGTGGCAAAATTATGACATGAGTGTAGAAATTAAAATTCAAATTAAAACTTGTATCTCACTTGCTTGTTATGAAGCCTGTTAATAATACTTGCATTACCAAGGATTAGTGGAAACAGTAGGAAACTACAGTTCATAAACAACCAGAAGCAGCAGCAACATGGGGAAAATGCAAGAGAACCAACTTTCAAATAATCTTGTCCCTCTGTACCATAAATGAAGAAATTCTCTAACTTCAGGCTCCAAGCCTCCCAAGCACTACACACACTGCTAGACCAAAGCATTCAGAAGCACAGCACGAGCTAAACAAACTTTTATCATATTTTGATTTGTTGACCCAAGACAGGTAATCTAGAACATGGTGGCAGCACAAGTACCACCAAACATGGAACAAGTAGGCTCAGTATGTTCGCCAGTTCACTTGACTATCATCACCTTTGACATAAAATGTAATATTAGGCTTCTTGATTTATTTATAAAGTAACACAATTAACATGGGGATAATAAATCTGGGGAATGCAACTCTTCATTCATTCTGCCTCAGAAAGATAGAAATATTTTCAAAGTATTACCTTAGTCAAGAAA
Organism: Pedionomus torquatus; assembly: GCA_013398155.1. NCBI lineage: Eukaryota > Metazoa > Chordata > Aves > Charadriiformes > Pedionomidae > Pedionomus > Pedionomus torquatus. The sequence continues at coordinate 73,366 of VZRU01015677.1, read as the reverse complement.
ATATACAGAAGGATAAACAGAGGAAGCACAAACCCACTCCACAGCGTACGGTTTATGTAAATTCAAACTCAAGTCTGTATATGGAAAATGAGAACAAAACGTAACACTTATTGGATTCTATTCACTTGGAGCATAAAGCTGGAATTATAATAGCAGGTGTTCTCAGATATAGGTTTGAATGCCAGCAAATTACTCCAGTACAATTTTTATCTACTACAAAGTACATGTTAGCAATTTAGCTCAAAATGGTGTTAGTAGCTCTAGGCTTTCCAAGTCTGCTTTTTTTTTTTTTTTTTCCAGGCCAGTTTGTCTTCTGCTACTGCCCCACGTACTTTATACACAGCATCTTTTACACAGTATGTTGCAAAAAAAAAGCTGAAAACTGGTAAAGGAAAACCTTTTAAAACTGTGATTCTTTTCCCAATAGATATTAGTCCACCCACAAGCGGAAAAGGAAAAAAGGTAGATGTAAAACAGACATAATGCTAGATCTCTGCATTTCCAAAAGGAGAGATTACCACAAAGGATTAAATTATTTTGTCTCTGTGCAAAAGACACACAAACACTACTGAAAACAGAACTGTGTGTTGTTAGCCCCTTCATATTCCATTCTATGGGGGCCACTTCAGAGGCCTATGTAGAAAGTGCATGTCCCCCCTTTCAAAACTGTGTATGATCTCCAAAGTAGCCGGTACGCTGATAGACTCAAAACACAATTTGGGAAGTCCTTTTTGAACCATTATCATAGTCTGGAGTGGTTGCAGCTCCAATTCAACAAGGCCAGTCTGCCTGTAGTCCCAGGGGACCACTGAAACAAGGGAGCCAGTTTATACGCTTCATCTTTTAATGAGTTAGAAGTTTAGAAGAAGTTATGATTTCATACAAAAAGTCACTCTAGTGGCCCCTCTGCAAGCCACACACATTGCCCTAATTACTTCAAGTAACTAAATTCAGTTGTGTAATTCTGAGCCAATTTTTTTTTCCCCCCGAAGTAGCAAATGAGGACTTTAATGCACAATGTACAGATGCACATATCCAAGCGCGTGCATTTGCTTATGCTTCATAAACCTTCTGGTAAAGGTTTAATTCTCACTGGATCATAAATATCTGAAGAAGATTGAACTCAGAGGATTTTCACAGAGTAAACACTTTAAACCTCAGAGCTGGATTTTATTTCCTGCTGTTATGCAAGCGGTTTAAAGCACTGAAATACATTCTGGAACTACCAAACACACGGCCCAGGACTTGTCACAGAGTGATTGATTTCTCCCTCTTCCCAACCAGATCCCAATACTCATTTCGGCCAAGGACTGCATATTCTTATCATATACTGCAGCCAAGTTGTTTGAGTTGAGGGTTGTTTTTTTTTCACCTGTGGGCCAGATAGAAATTCTGTTCCAACCTGAAATGAGAAGTCAAGAGCAATAGTTCCTAGTGAATTGATATTCCCCAACCAAACAGCTCTCTCCAAAAAGATTAGGAAAACATTTTTGCCATCTGATCTTCCCAGAGGAGTGGGAACAGCTTTAGTTATGCTTTGCACTCCTTTAGAGCAAACTGCAGAAAAATTCAGGTAAAAGTGCACCCACCCTGTTGCTCCAGTCTCACCTTTCTTCCAGGTAGAACTGTCTCCCTCAGGTGTTCCAGCAAAGTAAATTTTCACCTTTATGACCAAATCCTGAAGTTCTGTGACAGGACTTAAAACACAGGCAGCTGTTAATAATCCTGTGATGAACCTCCAATGATTTAAAGCCTGAATCCAATCCAATTCTGCAAGTCATTTCCTCTAAAGCCATGGGGCTACTTGTTAAGGGGAAAGATCTCTACAAACGTCAGAAAAAAGTCAGCTGTTTAAGCTTATTTCATTCTAAAAATACTTTCAGAAAGTTTGTTTGTATCTGTGCGCTGTCCTGGTGAAAAGAAAAACCACCTCAGAAGCAAAAACAACAGAAGAAATACGCTCTTGTTTTGACTGTAAAAGAATAGCTAAATTCATTCCAACCACAAAATCAGGCTGGGAAGTAACATAAGAACATGATTCCAGTGAACAGCAGGTATCCTGGCTCTAAGAAGACGTTTAAAGGCAAAACCACCTCAGATAAGAATCGTGATTTAACTAAAAGAGTCAACGCTATTTTCCCAAACAGCTGTAAATCAGGACCCTGTATATGCAATAAAAAACTAAAAGCTCATCTATCAACCAGCAAAACCAAAAGCTGTTCCAAATAAGTAAGAAACTGGCATCATCTCTACAAGCTGATAGGAATATTTGCCCTCTATTTTACGTTTCTTAATATCCCGTGTCTTTTTTTCCCTTTGTTATCTTGTTTTCAAATTACTATTTTTCCCCAGTCTCCTCAAGGGCTACATCTCCGGAACTACGTACAGCCAAGCAAATTCAATCAGAGTTTAAAAAAAAAAAAAACCAAAGACTTGCTCCTCTGCAAGACACAGGTGAAGACATGTCTTCTCAAAGGTGCGAATATTTCTCGCTCTTCCCACCTCTCTAGCGCTTACACACCTTGGGAACTTCAGGCAGCTTTCTAGACCTTCATCTGTCATGTCATATATGCTATGCTGGAATACAGAGTGAGCTCTAAGCTTCTTGCTTGCAGTCAGAGTCGTGAAGTGCAACTCCGTGTGAAGGATGGTGGTGTAGATGCCCCAGGTGGTGTAGATGCCCCAGGCACTAGACTGAAAGGAAAGGAAAGAGCTTTTCAGGAACCAGGGAAGACAATGAGTGGGGAGCGAGGAAGCTGAGAAAGAAGCATGAAGAAGCCCTTCTGAGAGCTGTGATCAGCGTCCTCTTTTCTTGGAGGGCTATGGAATATTTCACCCCATTAATCTGTGCCCACTACGAAGCCAAAACAGTCCGTGAGGACTGCCACACTGCATTGGTGGCTGCAGCCCGAGGCAGCAGGGTGCCAGGGCAGCATCCACGTGAGACAACACATGCTGTTGAGAAAGTATCTCCTCTTCTCCTTTGCTCTGGAGTCCTGGACACTGCTCAGGGTCTGTATACACCCAGGTATAAACGTGCTCGTTCCTGCTCTGAGATCTTTCCAGAAAAAGGTAGAACTCCCCATGGTCAGCAGGTCTTTGATGGCATATGCAGAGCCACGCACTGGACCTCAGCTCAGGATACAGAAAGAGCTCCTCTGTGCACAGACACAGGCAAGTGGGAAAAGTGAGCAATGGATGGAAGGAACAAATGTGGCGATACTGAGAAGCTCTGCAGGTCTGCATATAAGGGCCCCTCAGTGGCTTTTCAATCAGGCTGGCAGAGAACAGGCAGCATTAGGATTCCTGGCCGCCTATTTTAAGTGCAGGCAGACCTACAGCTTTAGAACCCAACAAAACCAATTTTGCTCCACCATCCACTTCTATCTGTTGCCTGTGACAACAACCTCAAGCTGCCTGTTGCATGGCACAGTTTCAACTGTGGTAGTTATTGGCAGTAATGTTCTGGAGGACAGAAGTATAACTGGTCTAAAATGTGGAAAACCTTGTGTGACCCTCGTAGCTAATAAAAATGGTAACCTGGACACAACCTTTGGCTCAGGATGCTCCCCTAACACCACTTATTACCAAAAGTGGGCAATGATCCATACATACCTATAGCTATGTCTGTATATAGACACCCACATAGCTTGACGCTTAAATTTGTGTTTTGGTGACTAATACTGATTATCACGGGAGACTTACAGTGTGACCTGGTACAGCCATTATTCTACCAAGGACAGATGATCAATAACATCTCTTCTCATGACTCTCGTGTGCCTAGGGGTGCTGTTGCAGCAGCGGATGCAGGAGATAGACATACCCAGTGGTGTCCCAGAGGAGGTGTAGCTAGTGGCCAGCCAGCTACAGACGCCTCAGCAATGTCCTGAGGTACGCTGCCACCTTGTTGTAGTTTAGAGAGATGACAGCTTTTACTCCTTCCACTTCATTCACAGCAAGGCCATCTGGCGTCCAGACAAGTGTCCTGTGAAGATTAAGGGTGATGAGGGTGCTGGCTATTTCACAGTACAGCCTGGCAGTCCTGCAGGACACATCCTAATTCTATTCGGATGCATTGGAAGAAACTTTCAGCCCTGATACTGCAAATATACTATAAAAACACAACTAATTTGATGGTTTCTGGTTTGTCTAGAGCAATATATGTTTGTCTAAGAAGAGGAACAATACTCTGTAACAAGTAGGACAACGCATCTAGACTGTCAGTAGGTTTAAGCCAGCCTAAGGACTGTCTGACATCCTCAAAGTGTGTAACTGGTGGCACATTTCACCATAAGCGAGGTATTTTTGCTCACACCTCTATATCAAATGTTGCCAGGGGCCAAAGCAGAGCCCTGTCCCATTCCGGAATAAAGGATTAGGGACTGAGAGGATGAGAAAACAAGCCTTGCCCTTGTCATAACAGTTTAGAAAAAAACAGAGGAGAAAATTAATTGGCCTTACAGCTTCTGCTCCAGATTCCTCCTGCCTGGGACATCCTGGTCTTCCTAACCAACACTGCTTTTACTGCCTGAGCACAGTGGTGGTAGCAGTGGGATGGGGTGGGCTGGCAGTCTCCCTGCAGCAGAGCAAGCTCAGCTTCCTCTTTACCACCCCTCGCTAACGACTGTATCTTAAACCAATGATGAGAATTACAGTCTGGATGGGAAAAATCACATCATAATCACAAATGTGTTAACAACAGTTATTTCATATATTTTGGGGGGAACCAAAGTCACAGAGAAGTTGAAATATAAAAAAAGCAAGGATCTGTGAGCTAACCTTCCGTGTAACTCAAGACAGGCTACAGCAAATCCAGCCAAGCTACACTGGAAGAAAGACTATAAGCAGGATCAGAATCAACCCCACAGCCCTGCATTTCATCATCTCAATAATATACATATAAAAAAAAAAAAAGTCTGAATGTACATCTTGAAAAAGAAGTGCAAACATTTTAGAAGCTAAAGGTCCAGAGGTGCAGAACTGGAGGCCTCATGGACTGTGTGTTGCTTTGGGTAACTTCAGCATTAAACACTCATTCAGTGTGAAACCTATAGGATGCAAAGGAATAGGAAATTCAGTTCTTAGGGTCAACTGTGGCCTGTTGATATATCTGCCTGTTTTTGACATCCTCTGCACGCTTCTTGGAGCTTGCACACACACACGCAACTTTAATGGCTTCAGCTTAAAACAGCTGTTTTTAAGAGCTGTATTTTTACTTACACAACCCAGGATGAAAGTGGTTGTAAAGTATACAGTCACATAGCTTTACCTCCACTGATACAGAAACGTTCCCTTAACTGACACTGCTCTGTGTCATGGTCAGTCTTTCACAGTGGTCCTCTCCAAGTTACAGGTTGGGGTTTTTCTTACTATTTCCTGAGGTGCTTTTAGAGTTTATATCAAGAATCTGGGACCAATTATCACGAGAAAGCCAAAGCAAGAGTGTAAGTTAATTACTTAAAGAACACTAAATTGAAATCAAACAACCTTATTTTTCTGCCTCAGGATAGGATTTCAGACCTTTTATATGAAAACGAAAGAAAAGACATGACAGTAAGAACCTCGGGAAATTCATCTTAGCACTGATGATTTGAAAGCACTATTTTCTGGAACCCACAATAATAATGTTCAAAAGTAAGGCACCTAAAAAGATTTAGAAAAAGAAAAGGCTAAGGCAAACTAATCTTTTTAGCTTAATTCTTTTAAAATACAGAACTTTGAGATTTTTTTTTTAAATAGACAATATATGCTGTTCAGACCTTGATCAAAATCTTTTATTTTCTGACTGTCAGCAAGAAGCCACACAGTGCGTGGCTGTGAGAGATGACGGCAGTTTTCATCACATCCTTTCTTTCCCTCATGTTAATTAGAACTGAAGACCAAAAATTCGTGGCTCTCAGCATTCAGGAGATACATAAACTATAAGAGAAACATAGCTAAGGTCTTGCCTGCGTGTGCTGCACACCAGATAAGGCGACACTCTTTCCTTCTCCTCTCCTATTTCAGTGTTTCTACTATGGCATATTCAGCTGTACTAAGCTATACAGTGCAGCAAATGCTATTTATGAACTCTCGTATCTGTGCACACACACAAAGTGGTAATAATACAAGACTTTAGTAACTGGGAACATTTTGATACGACAATTTTCTAAAGGAAATTTTACTTCCTTGATTTCTGCAGGAAGGAGGTGAAGACCCTGCTCCAAACTCTCAGACCTTCATTTAAAGAACTGATGGGAGACCAAAGCAACAGAACTTTGAGATTCTAGGCTTCACCCTCAAAGACGAAATGCCATTTTGGTTGCTCATTCACAATTAGGTTTAATTGATTCAGACATCACTTGCATGACAGAACAGTAGCTTTGATCAAAGCGCCCACTAAAAGGAAATGAAAAGACTAACACCACGCGAAGAGCTGAAAATAAGCAGTGATGCAGCTAACACAACTCATGGACACTGCAAAGCTTGATTTTCTTTGATGGCCTCTGCTTAAGAATGTCAACCAAGGGCTCTTCAGAAACCCGGGGATAATTCTCAAAAAATGCAGCCCTGGGTGCCAATTGTGAAGAACTCCGAGAGACTTCAAGAGTCACAGAATCTCCTAAGATTTGTGTCTCTGACAAGAGAAGCGTGTCCCTGTGCTAGCTTTTGCTGTTGGAGCGAGTTAATAGAAAGAATTGCCAATCCCATAGCATTTGATGGCACTGGTAAGTCAAAAACTGATTCATACTGTTCATTTCTCCCCCAGAAGATTATTTGGCTCTGTTACAAAGTGACAACAGGCATTTTCTAAATTCTTAGCTAAAA
>VZRU01015677.1:49894-66547 GCA_013398155.1 Pedionomus torquatus | reverse complement strand
TTTTTTAAAATTTTAAAAAAAAAAAAAAAAAAAAAAAAAACAAAAAACAACAGTATTTTCAAGTGTCACAAAATCATTAATTATTTTTAAAAACTTTTAATTTTACTTTAAAAATGTGATTTCAGACCTTGGTTTTTCAGAACAAGAAAATCTGACTAAGGTCTCATACATATGGAATGTGACAGTGCCACCAAATCATCATTTTCTCTTCGGAAAAAAAAAAAATCTGTTCCTCTTTTTATCTTTAAAGATTTGATTCACTTCATTATTTTTTTTTCCCTGAAGGAATTAAACTAAAGTGGCACCAGATAACCACAGCACCAACCCTCAGCAATACTATTTGAGCTGACATGTGCTCCTGGTCCTATAAGGAAGGATGCCAGCCCACCACATCATCCCTCTTTCCTCCTCCTTCCCTCAGTGCTATTTTGTATTTGGCCCTGTGGTGTGGACTGATAAAGATGTTGCATATCTTGTAAAACTATTTCCTGCACTTGTAAATGTTTCATCTAGTATTAAAAAAAAACCCATGCTGCAGTACATACTGCAACTTTATTTTCTTCCTATTTTTTTGTGTTGAATACTGTGCTGTATCTTCAGGGGTTTGAGCCTTTACTTCTAGACCATTTGATATAATAAAGCTGATAAACAGACCCAAGGTAAGCACACAAATGGAAGCTAATCCCTTTACTATTAAAAAAGGGCTACTTAGGTCATATAATACAGAGGAATAAAATACTTCAGCTGCTCAGCCTCCATTTGAAAAAGAAACACTGTGTTAAGTACAGGCAAATATCACACTCATCGTTTCATTTTGGTTGCAGCAACTCCTCAGTTTACCAGAGTACAAGATGCTAACAGAGAGTAGCACGGCCTGTCTGGCTTTCAACTCATTTTGTGCCTTTAATGGCACTTTCAGAGCCTCCCCTTTCTCATTTGCCAAATCACTCTTAGAAACATTGCAACAGGAACAAGGAAGTCCTTTTAAAGCCATGCAAAGATCATGACTACAAACCGCATCTTTAAATAAACTGCTCTCCTCTTCAAAAAGTAGTGTATTTGCTATAAACTACTGTAATGTGTAAGACAAGAAACAGTAGTACGACTTGTGTTTCATAGGGTTTTCCCAACACTAACGAGTACAGCCTCGCAGCCCTCCTCTAAGAACAGAGGCTGTTCCTTCTCCCACGGCAGAGGAAGAGGCGCTGTGAAACCCTGTGAGTACCTTGGGGGTCATGGAAGAAGTTTGGGGTAAAGCTCAGGGCAGCTCAGCTCAACTCATACCTCCCTCAGCTGCCAGACTCACCTCCTGACTCAAATCCAGCAATGGCTTCTCCATGGGCAGACAAGTCAACAGTGCTGCCCATAGGGAGATCCTTCAGCCAAAATGAAAAATGGAGGGGAAGCGAGGAATCTTCCACACTTTTCTAGACTTTGTCTAGCTCTTCACCTTCTCAGGATCTTAAATTGTTGATTATCAATGGTAAACAAGGAGGTAATCATCCCCTCATCTTCAAGCCAGCTGGTGGTCAACCAGCAGCACCCAGCCAGTTCTTCTTGTGACTTGCCGAGGCCACCACACGACAGGAGCTCGATTCGGCAGGATCCTCCTCTTCCCAGATGGTGCAGAAACTTCACTAGCTGCAGAGAATAATAGGCTGAAATGCAAATCACTGCCTACCTGTGACTCAAACAAACAAACAAACAAAAATGAGAAGGCTGAGATCCTGAGCTGGCACGGCTGTCCTGTTCTGCCAGAAAAAAACACTTGCCAACATATGTATCGCCAAGTTGTTTATTACTGAATCACATCCCATCCATACATATTCTGAGCAATCTGTTGCTAGGTGCCGATTTATTTGATAACTTTGAACGTTTTTCCAGAAAAGGATGCTGGCAGTTTTGTTGTTATTTTGTTCAAATGAAAAAACAGTAGCTGAAAAGACTCGTATGACTCCTCGGCAGACATAGGAAAAAACCCAACGGTGGTTGCATCGTGGCAGACCTTGAAATCAGATCAAACAGCAACTGTGAAGCAGCCTCCTTTGAACTGCAAGAGCAGGTGTAGGGAATTATTTAACCTCATGCTCTTCTGGTGAGATTAGATGCAAAACTTGAAGAGACTGCTTCAGAAACAATCCTAATCAACAATCTTTCACAAGATGCATATTGCTGTTCAAAATAAGAGAAATCTTTGAACTGGATGATCTTGGGAGATTTATTCTGTCGTACTTTTGGTCCTGCAATTTTGCATCATTAAAGTCAAACTCAAAGGACTAGTTAGGCTTTCCATTTTAGCTAAACGTGAACACATCTTCCATTTCCACAGATTGTTTTACATTTGAGGATGTCAAAATACACCGCAGAGTCCATTAAATGGCATTCTCTTTTGCAGCAAAGGGAGAGAAAATGATGCATAGGAAACTGCAACAACCCCACTGGAAGTTACAGAGCAGTAATGTTTTAGGAAAGACCTACTGCAAGCCCTGTGCCTGGCAAGGAGTTACCAGACCACTCTGTGGACTGGAGTTCTCTCGTGGCTTCAGAGCACCAGCTCTAAAGACAAGACCTGGGTATGCATCTCTACTAATGAAGTAGGCAGCTGGTGGTCAACCAGCAGCACAAGCTAAAGCTGATGAGACTCCACGCAAGCTAAGGTTTAACACCCACCTCCCAAAGGCTGTTGACCCTGGGTCCTCTCGCTGCCCTGGGCAGCCGGTGTCCCCCTGAGGGCAGCAGGACATGGCAGTGGAGAAGCCCATCAGAAATGAATCCAGCCCTTTGTGCATTTTGGCAGGGGAGCCCCACGCTGGCAGGATAAGCCACGCAGCATGGCAGGACCTGGTGGCGTGTGTGGTGGGTGCGCGGCGCTGTGTGCCTGGGGATGGCAGTGATCACACAGCTTCAGCTTCTTTCTCCATGGCTGGCTGAGCAACACAGGCTCAGCAGTGGTAGATCCTCGGCATGGTCTTCAGTGAAGTGAGATCTGAGCATCAGATAAAACCAGAGCCCGAACTTTCACTAAACACTAGGAAAAACAGAGCCAGGCTCAAACCTCACCGCCTCTTCCTGCTGGTAATAAGATGGACCAGAATTTCATAGTCACACAGCCTTGGTACCGGCAGTCTTGACATGGATCTTGGCAGATCAGAGCTAAAATTGCCACAAGAATACAATAAAATCCCACTCCTAAATGCAGAGAAAGGCACTGCATTTCCCCATAAGATTATTCTGTGCTACTGGGTAAGTCTTTGAGCAAGAATAAAACAAATATTTGCTATCTTATCAACTTCAAGGCCAAAGCTATACAGTTACAGCTCTCTCAGGCTCTAGCTCTTCTGAAAAGGAGATGGTTACAGTGAATGAAGTTACTTTCTAGTCTCCCTTTAGGAACGTGATACATGGGTTCTTCGTTTGGTGCATCCTTATTGTTTTGAGTTTGTTATTTTTATATTGAACTTACATAACTTATTATAAAAGTTCATGGCATTTTAAAATGAAAATCTGTATTCGCATCTCTTTGACTATTATCATCTGTCCCTGATAACTTCCAGAACAGGTGAAGCAGAGGGATTCATATGTTGTAACCTTGTATGGAGATCCTGCTGGCTTGCCTGTTCAAAACTCCATCTAAGCCTTTGGTCCTTTGAAAGACACCGGTGAAGTTAGGATGTAGGAGTGGCCCCAGAGCCCACTGAAGTCGCTGCGTACCTCATGGCTTTCCGTAAGCTTTGGAGGGCAATATCTGTACAAAACCTAAACCTCAGAAAACTGAGTGCATAAGAAAAAATGGCATTGATCGTATTGGCAGATGTGGAGCTTGTGGCAGCTTGAAGTCATTTTGCATACAAGAAATTTAGGATGCAAGACAAAACTAGCTCCGTTTCTGCAAGGAGACGGGGTTAAGCTGTCTCTTGCAGGGAGCCTAGCTCCTAGCATGATCTCTTTCATAAATAATTCTTTTTCTCTTGCAGGGCTGCGTTGGAAGGATGCAACAGAGCAGGAGGCTGAAAGCTCAACTACCCAAAAGCTCTCCATCCTAATGCACTCCTGCTGAGCACAGCAAGGGCCTCAAAGAAAGAGAAAACCAAATGGAGAGCATACAAGCAGCAGCATTTACTGCAGAGCTCAGAAAAACAAACTGGAAGGCAAAGCTTTAGTCCTCGAGCCTGCCACTTCCACTTTGTAGGCTGAGCCCCTCACCCACATTCACACTGACATCCCACATTGATCTTGCAGCAGGATCCATGCAAGCATGAAGTCCTAAATAACACTAATTACCCCATGCCCTTCAGCAGCACTACTTTTTCCATCCAGCTTGTAGCACCCATAATAATTTTGCAGAGGATGCACCAAGAGGCGTAACTGTGAAACAGCATGCCCTCCTGCGAGGGCAACACATCATTCTTTGCGTTGCACGCTTAATCACTTTGCACAAATTCTTGTACATTTGTGCATCTTTGAGGTAAAAAGGGTGAGAAAAGAAGTCTGATTCATTTTTATGACAGAGAGAAAATTTTCCAGAAAACAATTCCCTGTCAAAAATACAAGAACAATACAAAGGCTTCAAATGCATTTAAAAGTAAACAGCATAAAAATAAGCCATGAGTATTTGCTGGTGGTGCAATTAGGCTAGATCACAGCTGAGATGTCACAAATTACAACACAGTGTAAAAAATACTAGCAAGACATGGCATAGTTTTCAGTCTCCTCATCTTGCACAAAGCTGTGTGCAAGAGAGAAAACACCATTCAGCTACACGTACTGCAGTGAGATCTTGCATGCGAGTGCAAGCAAACCTTCAAGGCTGACAATCAGAGACGCTATAAACCTGTGGATACTGTTGGAGCCAAGCAAAGATCTGCACATCTTTAAATCTGGCCACTAATACCAGTGAGAGAGTTGGAAAAATAGCGTGTCACCGCTTCATACCTGAAACCATAGTTAGATACCAGGGAACATTAAAACAACAGTGACAAAAGACCACTCTTTCTGGGGTAAGAGAAGTAGGGAGAGTGAAGAAAGGCAGAAGAAAACCAGGAGAAGACTCTGTGGAAGAGCACTCCCCACAGATGCCTTGCTGACAATGTGAGTCTCGCTATGACTGTCTGCCTGGGAGGTTTTACAGCCTTGGAAACTGCACCTTCAGAAGCAAACCAAAACCCACTCTCTCTACTCATACAATCCGGAATCCTTTCTAAATGGTTACTTTCATACAGGAAAACCTGGCATTAATGAACTTGGCAGAATCTTTGAAAAGCTGTTTTCTTTGTCTCTCAAATTCAGCAATGTAATGTTAAAGCTAATATTTTATAAAAATAACTTTCTGTCTCCACAAAACTTGTTTACTAAAAAAAAAAAAAAAAGAGTTAATTTAGTAACTGCTGTCTCAAAAATACATATAACACGATATATTTACACAGTTAAAATGCTAACAAGTCAAATGAAACTTTAAAATAAAGCAATAACAATTACTCCATTAATATCACACTTTTAATGAGAACATACTTGGTTTTTCAAAGTCTTCTTCCTAAAAATTAGACCCCTTTCTTACAAAGAAAGGGAGGAATAAACCCAGTCCATTCATTTAATAATACAGAGTGAGAGTCTGTAAATGCAAACACATACATGCTGCTGAACGCAATCACAACTACACACCTGTGAGTCACGGGGACCGATTTGGCTGAGTAAGGTTCCCCTTTATGCCAGGAGAAGCCTGGTAAGCATGGGGAGCTCCAACATCTGGCCCGTGCCATCAGGGAGCTCCGACACGTAGCCCTTGCAATGGGTGCAACGTTGTCACGGCCAAATACACACAGTCACAGGCATGTTTAGATATTTCAGAATTTTTGTATGACCTACCATACATGTCTACAACTCACCTGAGTCTGGACTGAAATTACTTACCAGACACTGCTCAAACACTGCAGTTACTTAATTCCTGAGATAGATACCATTTTGGTATCCAGCAGTTTGGGTGAAACCAATACATCCATCATGCATCGGGATGAGAATACACTCCATGAACAGACAATGCTGTTGAAAGATTACATCGAGGCCAGAGAGAAATATGGCAAATTCCCTGTCAGTGAGTTCTCTCCTTTAGGATACATGTCTTTTATAACACATACCATCACTGTTTGAGAAAAAGGCTTTATTACAATGAAAGGGAAATGTCAACTATACAGAAATAATGCCAAGCAAAAGAGTAAATCATAGGGCTGTGAAACCAGCATCATGTATTAAAGTTGTTAACGGTGCCCCAAGGCAGAGCAGCACAGTTCTTTCGAAGTGACACTGGAAATAGACAGTTCAAGGTACGTTGCAAAATTGCTCCAAAATGCCCTCGCCCTCAGCTGGTGTTCAGTGTGGTGCTGGCATTGAAACTGCCATCAGCAAAGCTGTAACAGTTTATTCCCAACAAGAACCTGACCCAAGTCTGCGAGTCAAGACATAAAGAAGTAAATTTTGCAATATCCTCTAAATCATGAAAGGCCGTGATGTGAAGGGTTTCAGATGCTCTTACGAGGCAGCCAGAGAAACATGACCTTCATTTCTGTACTGTCTTCTTGTATCTCCATACTCACCATCATTTTCATTTTTTTTTCATCTTACATTGGTTGTCATTCCCATACTTCTGACTTGGTTTAGTTAGCCTGGTAACCTATGGAAATCAGATTTCCAGGATCCAGATGTACGTGTCAGTAGTAAGCCTTTAATGCTGAGTTCAGACAAACCAGACAGATACTGGAGATCTCAAACATGATGAGCTGTCTGTGTATTTTGTAACTCCAGAGTGAGGGAAGGCCAAGGGTTTGATTCTGTTGGCCAAATCAGTCAAATGAGGCAGCCTGCATGTAGCTGTCAAAATATTTAGCAGAAGAAAGGCTGTATGCAAAATTGTATAGGCTACATGATGAGAACAGGCAATAACTGTATAATTTAAAAGTCTATGACCAAGCTCAAGACCACAGCAAACTGAGTTTCCACAGTATTCTCTCTAGTCACAGGATTTTACAGGCACAGCTTTGTGAACAAGCCAAATTCATACCAGTAGCTATATTTAAGCTAACATTCATTATGAGATTTTCATTATTAAGCTTTACTCTGTTCCACAAGAAATAGGTCTGTTGCTGGAATCTGAGGGAATTCAGCAGCCGTGCTGGGCTGGCCATCTCTGCACAACCCTCAGTAAAGCCCTGTGTAGCATCCATGTGCCTGAAAGGATGGAGAAAGAGCTGGATAAGAATAAACTAGTCCAACAGAAAGAGTTGAAGCCTAGCTAATGGCTCCTATTTTAATTTGCTCCCATTGCAACCAGTGGTGGGTCAACACTGAGGATGGGGGTGGCAATGGTCGTGTCAACTGCACTGAGCAGCAGGGCAGTAACAGCTGAGCGTTGGTCCCATCTGCTCCCGTCACATCCATCCCTGGGCTGCTTCTCATTCCAGCTCAGATAGTGATTTCCCCAAGAAATGGATTGCCTTTGCGTTCAGCAGGGTAGTGAGGAATCCCATCGTCCTTAATCCCACTTCTGGGACTTACGCATTGCAGTTGTTGGAACAAACTGCTAGTTTTAAACCTAGAATTTAATTAAAATAACCCCAGAATTTTTCTCCTATAATTCAGTGACCCTTCTCTTACTGGCTAACCAGAATTATTTGCAAACTGTAATGGCTACTGCAGGCAAAAGAGGTCTCCAGGCTGCACTAGCAGCTGTAATTAACACATGAGCAAGAGTCAATATATAATTGACTTCTCAGGAAACTCAGTGCAGCCACACAGCTGAGCAGCTCTGACAGGCTTTTGGCACCCAGGCAGCAGCTAGGCCTGCCAGAAACTGGAACAAGAGAAGAAAAAGACTGAGAAGACCAAGTGCTTCCACATGGATTTTTCTAAGATCAATCTGCTTGGGTGCAGGGTCACATCCAGGCTCATGAAACCATGCTGAGAGATCAGGGCTCTAGGTAAGCATCAGTGCTTCAGAACTTCAAAGCCTTTCCTCCTGCTTTTGGCCATTATTTACTGTGATATGAATGACAGGACTGCAGGACGAATGACAGGAGAAGGTATGATGCGTACGGGCTGCAGCTGTCGTGATTACAGATTGCGACCTTGAGCTGGAGCACAACGTCTCAGCAGAGGCGGGAGCCCTAGACAGTAACCCAGGGCTTTGCATCTCTGCAAACAGTCTGGGAGGGAAGGACTCAGGACAGGATTTTTTGCTCATGTGAGCAACGGGACAGTTAACTGTACAGAGGGAGCAGCTCTTCTTTGAGAAGCAGGCTAATAATTGTCTTTGTTTCTCTGCAATTAATCCTGATAGCGATAGGTGTAGGGCCATCACCGACCCTGTTATCAGAAGCACAGCAGGTGACCATCTAAGAAAGTCTGAGAGCCCAGCCAGATGTTTTGCTCTATGTTTTGCATGGGTGGAAGGCCGCACATCCCCATTCTGAAATGAACCATAAGGTGGCACTGCTTTGAAACATTACCTCCGAACATTTCCCCCACATACTCTATGTACACGTTCTGTGCTCACAAGCACACCGAGAGTTCCCACTGAAATCATGTGAATAAAGTCATCGTACAGAAATCTCAGCGAAGTAGTGAGGGTTTACATCATTAGCATATGTACTTTGAAATGTATTACTTACTCTTAAATTACTGAGTTTTCTCCTGAAAAACAAAGTGTCTCCGATACTTTTGTTCAAGCCCTGCACCTCCTATTTCCAACATACGGCTGTGTGTGTAACACACCTCCATTTTGTGCAACTGTCTTCTGGCATGTAATACTATAAAGATTCTGCTCTTTTTCTGTGCCACATTAACAGCCAAAAAAGACACTTCTAACAAGTCATTTTCTCTTTCACATCCAAGGTGCAGAACAAGAGTGACAGAGTTTGGGAAAAAAAGGCTTTGAAAGCAGAGTAACAGCGAATAAATGGCAAAATGAGCTATAGGAGATTTCCAGTGACTATTGGTTTGCTATTGTAAAACAGCCCAGTAGAGAAGGCACCATTTTAAATGAATGGCAAAAGGGACCTAAAGCTGGCTGTAATAAGGAAGGAGATGATGACAATCTGGGAGAGAATAGTGCGAGTCTGATTCTTAACAAATATCGAACGCAAAGATAAGGACCCTACTGAACAGCTCATACCTGCCAAATATCCTTTGCACACACAGAGAACAAGAGGCTGGTTGTGTGCTGGTGTGCAGTGCCAGTTATTCATAGCGCGAGGAAAAGAAATAGGTCAGAAGATAAATGCTCACCAACTAAAGTACCTTCTGCAGGGTTGTCACGTAGGAGCCCCAGCTGATCAGAAAACAGCAAGGCCATGAGTTCAGGTCACCCCTCACTTTCTGTATCCAGCTGGTCTCTTGCACTGCAAAGAACTTCTCAGCTTCCAGGCAGCCCTTTACTATGAATATACAAGGTCCTGAACCACTGTTATTTTTGCAGTTTCTACCACAAAGTATGGCTCGCCCACCTACAGCTACCACATCCTATGCAGAAGAACACATTAGGGAGAGAGAGCAGAACTACTTGAGCCTAAGCTTTAGATACTTAGATTCTTCCTTTCTTTTGATCTAGCATTCCATTCCAATAGTGACCTTGCACTGGCACCCTATTAGCCAATGGCTTAAAGTGTTCAAAAAGCCAGTGAGATGACAGATGGGCAACAAAGCCCTTTCCAAGCGCACTGTGCGGTGGAGTAACAAAGTCGTGTTAGCTACAGACTGACTTCGGGCCGTGCAACTGCCAGTGAATTGACCCAGGCTGCACCTTAACCAACAAACAACATCCACGCAGTCCTGCATCTGTCTGGATTCATCGATTCATTGTGCCCATGAAGCAGAAGACACCCTCTTACACAGTCTGGCAGAATGCAAAGCAGCCAAGTCAAACAGCTGGAAAGCCACCAAAACAGTCCACCCATATAAACGTGAGGATGTCCTCATTTTACTATAAACTTACTGGCATTTCAAACAGGAGAATATGCTAATTGATATAAAGAATGTAAACATAGATCTCTTCAGTGTGTAGCGACTCATTTTGAGTTGATCCCCACCACTCTGGTAAGGTAATGTGAAGCTTGCTGCTGCTGCTGCAGTTCTCTGAAAAATCCTTCATGCATTTAAAATCCAAAAGGCAGTGACAGTGGGAGGTAGGAGGATGGAGGAACTTGTGAACATCAGCATGCAGAGTTAATAAGATTCTATCAGTAAGACTCATATGATGAGATTTAGTCTCTATTTTCCCCTCTTCTGAGCATCCAAGATTGTCTTTATTTCAAATATCACCATAGGAGCAGTAATTAATTCAAAAGAAGTGGGATTTACTCTAAATGGGCAAGAAAAATATTCCAAAACATTCTGAGCTCCAGACCTTACAAAAAAAGGAAAGCATTTCCCTTTAAAACACAACTTTCAAAGAAAATTAAGCCCACTAATTTTTTTTTTTTTTTTTTTTTTTTTTTAGGCAGCAAATACACTAACTGCGTAAAAATGACACACTGGATTCCTTTGAGAAGCAGCCTATCAAATTCTCCTTTTCTATCCCCAGTAATAGCTAACTGAAGACTACCAGGGGCAGTGAGAAGCACTTGGACCTACTTAGCTCTTATGGATCTATTTGAGCTAGACAGTAACAGCAGTTATCAAACTGGAGCCTAAACACCAAATACTATTATACCCTTAGAATCCAATACAGAAGCACTTCAATTATCCAAGCCATGTTGTTATCCCAGATGAGGTCATGATTCTTAATGCTTATCATATTGACTATTCCTGCCATTTTCTGAAAGCTTGATTATCAAAATTATCCTTTCTCCCTTGTGGCGTATGGATAATTGGAGTTTATACATTTCATGCAAAACAGGTTTTGTACCTCATTAAACAGACCCATCTGTATTTCCACAATGTCATTCCCGAACATAATCTGTGCAGTTTATACGTCCATGACCGGAGAGCGTGATTATGCTAACTAAAAGGTAAACTGGGCTTTAGGTCTGAAACTGGTAGAAACTCACAAATGGAGTGGCAGGGCTCCAGCTTTGGAAGCAGATTGATTTTCTGCGCTCCGAATAGGCATGCAAAATGGCACCCTTCGTTACCGTTATTCAAGCTGTTCAGCTGAAGAGCGTTTTACTCCTGTCTAACTTACACTGGCGCTGATCATCAGATGTTTTTAGTAGGAGTGAGAGCCCAGAAGGCAAATCATACACAGCTCTAATAGTTTAAACTAGTACTACAATAAAAATGTGACATGCAGATACTGATTCTTAGGCTGTTGTAGCAATGCAGGATACTTCACACAGAGTGAGCTCAGCGTATGAGTTCATATACCCTTTTTTTTTCCATCCTGGTGACGGACTACGCAGAATTCCTCAGCATGAATTAATTTCCACGTGTTTCCCTCAAAAGCAAAAGTACACAACGGTATCGAGGCATCAGACTCACTAATCACCATTACTAGTGTCTGGCTGGCTTTCTTAAAAGGGGAAACAAAACCCACAAGACATACAATCAAAGTCTAGAAGAAACTAGAACACTTTACTAATCAGTCAGCCCATCTTGGGAAGAGCTCATCAAAAGCATAGGGAAGTTCACAACTACCAAAGCATCACAGGAGCCTGGTTCCCTGGTCACAGCATGTCCCACCAGCTAACAGAAAAATTCTTAAAGTATATCATTAATGAAAACTGGGACATCAGCTTCTGCTATATTTTCAGGAAGACAGGTTTACAGCTGATACATGAATCCAGCTCTTTGACTAAATCACGTCACTCTTTCACACCTCATTATCTGAGCAGCATCCTAACAATTTAAGATAGTTAACAGAGACCCACACACAAAGTCCTAGTCACAGGGCCACACTGTGCACAGGCACTGGCTGAAAGAAGTGGGTTATAGAGAAAGGAGAGGGAGAGGAAAACATCTGGTACCCACCTCAGCCCGGCGACTGCAGAATAGATGGAGCAGCGCGGAGCACCAGACAAGTGAACAACAGAATAAAGGGAACTGGGAAGAGCAACACTAAGGTCACAGCAGCAGAAGACAGTGACCAGGGCTAAGACAAGCCAGAGCCTGCTGGGGCTGGACAAGGCAGGCTGAAAGGTGGTGGTGCCAGTGGATGGACCCCAAGATGACAGCAGTGGGATCAAAGGTGGCAGACAGCATATGTGGGAGCACCTCCTTCGAAGGAGGACAGAAAATAAAGGTGTTATCAGGGAGAAACNAAAAAAAAAAAAAAAAAAAAGACGGTCCTTACAGCTTCTAAGATGACATTAGTGCAAGCAAATGAACCTGATCAGCCTTCCTGTGAACAAGTCACGGTGTTAGGCTGCTGCGCTCAGATTATTACAATCAGCAGGGACACAGCTGGTGAGCTATATGCCATTTAAAATGCCTCAGAATGGCTGTTTCATGGATATTTCAGTACGCAGAAACTTAATTTGACCAGAAACGTAATTATCTGTGTCCTAGTTCTTTTTTATACCTAAGTATTTGTCTTACAAGATATTACCCCCAATGCATCTCTAGATTTACTCTCTTTATAAAAAAAAAAATCTTGAATGATGTTCAGTGACCACTGATCAGAAAACATTGGTGCAACCTGTAAAAGAAATACGTCATAGTGTTTTAAAATCAATAATACTGAAATAAACTTTCATTTTTACCTTAGCTTCTTAATTGTGAAAGAAGGACCTTCACCAGGAAAGTGATTTTATACAGTTAGAATTAGTTTACAGCCCTCACTTGAAAGATTTCATTCACCATACTGATTTCTACCCTACAGCAGTCAATGTGCTCCCACCAGAAATCCACCTGTGGGAAGGCAGTCTCAGCTAAGGGTGCCTAGTTCAAGTTGAGTTTAGCTCTTTGCAGGATTAAGCCCTACGAAGCAGAAGTAGTCTTCAATACAGAGGAGGTCACAGTAGAGTAATTCTCTAAGGGAGGCTGCAGATTCTATCTCGTGCGGCAGGTTGCCAAGGAGCTGCTAGGAGCAGAGAACAAATACAGATGGGAGGAGGTGGATGCAGCAAGGGTAGGACTACGCTGAAAAGGCTTTGGCTACAAAAGGATGACAACAACAGGCATTAGCGGCAGACAAAGCCCAGGACCTACAGAGCCCAGACAAGGATGCTCCAGCAGAACTAGCAGAAGAGCTTCTGAAGGTCCCAGCACTGCCTCCTCCCTTAGCTGGAGTTTCAGGACCACAGCCTTGTCAGACGTTCTCAGTCCCAGTCCTTCAGCTCCTCTCTCCTCCCACACACTGCCCAGGGACCCAAGCATCACTCCTCATAGATTCTGGATTTGTTGTCCCTTTTCTTCCCCTCCATCCTCCTTTGCAAACTGAGGTATGGGGAAGGAGAAATCACATGAGAAAAGTCTGAATTTGCAAAACAAGCACTACTCTTATACCCTATTAAGATAAAAAAACCCCAAAACTTAGTAAGCTCAATAACAGATATAAAAACCTGACAACTCTTCCCTGAAGAATCATTCAGCTATTTCAAAGCTGCACTGGTTTCCCAAGCACTAGTTTAGGAACACTGCTTTATTCAGGAGAGCACTGATGCATGTGCCTACGCGAGTGTATGCTTTTACAATGCAGCATCTTAGAAAGACGAATTCTACTTGTCTTGGATAATACAGTCATTTAAAACTACTAGGTTTCGCCTTGGCTTCTTTGGTGAGCCTTACACAAGAAAATTTTCTCTCTTGCCCTCTCATGTACTACAGTGATATCTGCATCACTTCGTAGTGGTGTCAGGAGGATTTGTTCATGCTCGCTTACAAGCACCGCGAGGATGAGAAGTCCTACAAGCATTAAGGTACATCAAGGCAATAGGGTTTTAATGCATACTTAGCCCTGTAGCGAGCATCTCTCTCCTTCTACCACCCCATATTAGCATCTCTAAAGCTGTTGGCCAAAATGGGCCCTGTGGGACAACCAAAGCTGATCACTGTATAGGCCCAGGGGACTGAACCAAACACTCAGACTAGTATTGTTAACACTGCCTATTTCAGGCACAGCAAAAATTTGAGACCACACATACTTTCAAAATCACAACAGCAGCAGTGCCAAGGAAGCAAATGTACTTATGAAACCAAAACGGGCCCCAGAAGTGAGGAACAAATGAACTGATTGTTATTTAGCTTGGGGAAAGGATTGCTTTTTCCTCAGTGATTCAATGCCATGCTTCCCTCCGATTTAGTGATTTGTGTCTTTCATTTCTAAATTATATTCTGTCCAAATTTAGTTACCATAGAGAACAGTAAACCCAGACTGAACACCTGAGCACTGGTTACAGGCAGGCCAGTCTGGAGGTGGCAGTTCAGCACACCAGAACCAGCAATTAAAAACTGCCACCAGTGTGCCTGACTTTGCTGAGACTCATGACAACAGCGCTTGGGTCATCAGGCAGCTCCCCTTCCTCTCCCCTGTCCCACCCTATGCACGGAGACCTGGTCCACACACAGTCCCTGGCCCTGAAGCTGGAAATGGTAGCTATCTGGTTGACTGACCACCCCGCTCAGGTCATTTCTCCTCTGTCCCCGTGGTGCTGTGTTTTGATAGGAACCCACATTCTCAAACTTCACTAGGAAACCACAACTGGGAAACAGAAGCAAGCTCCAACAAATTTGAGCGATCAGCTCTCAAAGACCTATCTCCACCTGGATGGTTAAGATTCAAACTTCATGTGTTTATGCTCTCAGCATCAGGATCTACTCCTGGCTCCACCGGCTGCGTACAAAGGAGGCACAAGCGCCCTTTGCAAGTGCTAATAACACGTGTTATTCTTCAAGCAGCGTTATTACAGGAGTGCTTCCTAAGCCCAGCTTGCCAGGGCATCAGCTTACACTCTCTTGACCCTAACCTCAGAGGCTCTAGCACAAGAGTGATCTGTAATTCAACATCAAGTAGCACTAAAGGAGGTTGGGAGGTGTGCTGGTACTGCCCTGAGCCCACCAGAAGGTCAGCACAAGGGCTGGGGAGGGAAAAGGCTCAGCCAGCAGCCACTCTCCCTCTGGGAAGGCAGCAAGCGATACAGCCTTTGTGCTCTCATCCATCCACTGCTGGATAACAGGGCCCAGGAAACAAAAAAAAAAGGTTTAAGGCAGCAATGAGGAATTTCAAAGCTTTAAAGAAGTGGCAAAGAGAATCCGGCCACTTGTGAGTCTGAATACTAGTTTGCCACAGCAGACTTTATATGATTTCTATGATTCTAGGAAGGTATCTGCCTTTCTTTAATGAAAACATTCTGTCACCACCTGTCAGGAATAAATTCAGGCAAAGAAAACAAGACAATATTGAACTAGAAGGCAGGATCTTGCAAAACATCAGAGCTGATTCATCCCTTCCCTTCCTTCCCCCCATCCTACTCCGGGCACCATGCCGAGAATGCATTAATTTAACCTGCTCGGGGATTTACATTAGATTACTATCCACTACTAGTGATTCAAAATTCCTTTATTCTCCACTATTAATGTATTTCTGTAAGAGACTTACTGAGTAAAAGTAACTTCATCTTGTTCCTGAATTATTGCAATTTGTGTAGAGTCTGGCGGCAGAGGTAACATGTACAAAAGTCTTGACTACTCACTCCCACCTCTAGAACTGGTATGCCAGGCTATTAGGATATAAATCTGATATTTATCTCCCAACATGTGGGAATTACCAGAGTATTACATATGTAGATACACATTCTTGCTTGGTGTAAGATGAACTCCTACTTTTCAGGATCCGAAAACAGTAGTTAAATCACCTGTTGTAGAGCCAAATTAAAAAATCCTCTTGGATAAAGAAGCCCTTTTGGATCACACAATAAGAGGAGGAATGATAAATAACTGCCAGGAAATGGTGGCTTCTGTTATCACCCAAAGGACATTTCATTTTGCGTATCCTGAAGTGATTCTACGTAGTTTCTGCAACGACAGCACTAGGAGTTACAGACTAGAAAGCTCTCTGGTTACCCTGCTCCCCAGTAATTAAAAAAAAAAAACAACTTTATTCATGTAATATAACACTTACCACTCTGCAGAAGGACCTTTTTCCTGCTCCCTTACCTCATCAAGGTAGTCTCTGTGCTCAGCTGCCTTCCCGTGGAGGAGCTCTGCAAGCCACAAAAACCTAGTTTGCCCAGACCAGTAGCTGACCTGGCAGCAGCGAGCGGTGGTGAAAGCAGTCCTCTCTGAAAAGTATTCTTTGTGTTGCAAAGCAGTTTGGAAAAACAACTCGGTCTACCTGAGCTTTCCCACGGCCTGAACAAGCATCCTCAGTGACCAGCTGCCCCAGTGGGAAGGGAACGGCACGGGATGGGAACAGGTCAGTCTATCAGCAGAAGAAAAAAATGCCTCTGAGGCTGGACACAGCTTTTCAGCTGCAAGGCTAGGCATGCCTATACATTGGCTGAGAGCAGATACAAGGACCAAAAAAGCTAAAAAAATGTGTCCTAATTCTTTCTTACTAAGGGTAAGAAGAAATCCATTTGCTGAAAAGGCTTTCTGAGTCTGTACAACCAGCCCTGCTTTTGGGAAGGGAAGGGCAGGGCAGGGCAGGGCAGGGCAGGGCGAAGGGAGAAGGGCGAAGGGAGAAGGGCGAAGGGAGAAGGGCGAAGGGAGAAGAAGGGCGAAGGGAGAAGA
>VZRU01015677.1:24590-40595 GCA_013398155.1 Pedionomus torquatus | reverse complement strand
GGTGCTCGCAGTCCGGCTGTGGGATGGGTGCAGTCTGGCTCCGGGATGCTCGCAGTCTGGCTGCGGGATGCTCGCAGTCGCACTGCGCGGGCACCCCCGCGGGGTGCGGGGCTCCGTTCGCCCTGCAGCCGCTTGCTTCCCGGCTGTGCGGAGCGGAGCAAGGCAGGGCGGAGGGTCCCTTCCCCTCCTGGGCTGGGTGGCTGCATCCCCGCGGCCCGGTCCCGCCCGGACCGCGCTGATCCTGAAACACTCCGGTGCTTAAACACTGTAGGTGGTCACGGTGCTCCGCTTTCCCATAACAAAGCGGGTCTCACCCAAATCAAATTACACCTATTCCAGCAGCGATTTACTTTCCCTGCAAGCTGTTGTACAGTGTCAGAGCTACAAGCTGTTCCCAAGTTAAAATAGAATCCAATCCCGAAAGGTATTTAGCGCTAATTATAACGCACTTTCTGTGTTAACGTTCAACGCAAGAACCCGGGGCTCCTGCTGTCCGGTGTGGGGAGGTGAATGGCTGCTTGGTGTGTTCCACCCGCACCCCCGCACCCCTCCAGCTGTGTGCCCAGCAGCCCAACCGGGGGGACGGGGCAGCAGGTTGTGCCACGGCTTGGGAGGACAGGACCACACGTTTCAGATTCTACAGGACGTGGCTTCCCCGGTGCCCTGGTACGGTTGCAAGTAACTTCTCGTGAATCTTCCATCCTGTGAGCATTATAGCGACCCATGGTAAATTCATTTCTAGTTAGTTAGCAAGTGAAAAGCAGGCAAAGGAATTAGAGCAAACTGTCATCGCATTTACACTTGGAATCAGTTTGACGGCAGCAGTTTAGCTGAAGCGACAGAACGTGAGCTGGGAGGTTAATGGAGGGTTCATAACCTTACACCGTGGAGCCACACCACAGCACTCAGCCATCACATCTCCACCATCACGGTTGGGATGCTGGGCAGACGGGGTCAGCTGCTGCCACCTTTGATATCAGGGTGTAAGGTATCGGCCCAATGTCACGTTAAGGTGCTAAAGGAGGGGGTCACTCGAGTGGAACCTGCGTGACTTCTGGGCCTTTTTTATGCTGGTTACGGTTAACCAGTGGATGTTACATCGTCAGTGACAATGACTGTTGTCAGGCTCTTATTAGCATGTTAATTTGTGCCTCATGATGCTGGTTGTTAGTTACTTCTCTCGCAGGTCTGATTATACAGGCTTCACTTGCTCAGGTTGTCTCTTCCCTTCCTCTAGTCTCCTGAAAGCAAAGAACTCATTTTGTCAAAATTTCTATATCACAGGTGTGATACAATGTTTTCATACTCACTGTAGATGGCTATTCCCAGAAATCGGAGGTGTTTCAAAGAATACTGCCTGCTACAGCCATTGACTCTTCTTGTTCTCTGCCCAGTGGAAAATACTACAGGTCACATTCCTCTTAATGCGTCTGCTGTCACTCCTGGCCGTGACAGACTCACAAACCGCTTTCCTGTCTTCCAGATGTTTCTCACTGAAGTGAATGTGTTGGGTTAGCTGTATAAGCTTGATAAAATTACTAGTTTACCTAAAAGTGAAATGGACTAGCCAAGAGAAGTAAGAACATCAGCAATAATCCTGGACCATAACCATTTTGGAATCCGCTCTGAGTATTTGGTTTGTTTTCTCTGTAGTTACACTCATGAAAAGACGTGTTCTGGAATCACTTCTTTTCTGAAGAAGATCTCTGAGCATGATTGAAAAAGAGTTGGAACCCTAACATTCAGGTGTTTCAATGCTTAACTTAAAGGTATGGGGTTCTTAGAGTACTCCAAAGCTCAGTGCTTGGAACCTTGGCTTTAGGAGATTTCAAAACCTTGGAAGAGGTTTCATAGCAATCTTCTCCTTGGGATGAGTCAGAAACTCTCTGAAGTCAGCAGCCGAATATGGGTTTTCATAGAGCAGCCTCCTTGGGTTCTCTGATGACAGGTTCATGGAAATCTGGCTCCCCAGCTCAAGGCCAGAGCCTTTGTCTTCTCAGAATGCAAAGCTGAGCCATTTGCCCTGGAGACAGACTCCGATGTCCATATCTTTCAGAAGCGTATGAGATAAATACAAAATACGTGCTGATGTGAGTTGTTTCCTCATAACAGCAGGAATACTGCTGCCTCCTTCTTGCACTATTGACCTCTGGATTTTTTCTGGAGCTATAAAATTTTTAGTCCATCCCTTTATTTTAAAAACATAAACATTTTAAGGTAGATGAAAAGTTTGGAATCCAGACCTATCGAGAAATCTAGTGGGCAGGGATTTCTGATATAATTCCAGGGGCATCTGGCCAATCAGCAGCAAATAATTAACTTTGCTGATTTGTCTCATCTTGTCTGAGATAATATCATTTCAGGGCTTCAGTATTGCTTATGTTTCCACTCTTTCATCCCATCACTATCCTTTTTTTTGGTGTATGATCTTTATCAGTTGTTATGACTCTGCATGGCTCTTGGCACCCACCCTTTCTCCTGCCCTTCTGGTGTCATAAGCCCTCTCCGCGTTCTTTCTCAGTACACTCACATCAACCCCGTGTGTCCCTTTTCTCCCACATACCATGCTTGTGCAATATCAGGTGTCTTCAGAGGAAGTCTGGGTGTGAAGCAATGCATGATTTGGTGAGACTGATCCATGATCTCCAGGAATGGAGACTTTTGCTCTCACGTATCTTTTGGTGTGAGGTGTATTCCTTCTACAAAACTTCTGAAATTGATCCTTGTCCCCAAAAAGCTTTAGGGGACAATTTTCTGCCTTCTCATATTTGGGCCATTTTGCAATTCTATGTTACCAGCTGAGAGGTGCCACACTACAGCAATGCTTGTAGTTCCCACTACTTGTTCCCACTGATATATTTGCCAATAACGCCAGTGTTTTTTATTATTCTTAATGTCATTACTTTATTCATCAGTGCCCAAAAGCAAAGACGGAGAAAAGGTGATTCATTTTTCCCAATAAAGTATCACCACGTATTAATATAATATATAATTCCTAAAATACTATAACATTGACTTTTTGTGTGCATTTTGTTTGAAGTTCTGTCCTGCTGGGTGACTTGTCATCATTTTTTCCTGGACCAAAGCATCGTGCTTCTGACACTTGCGTACTGTACCACTGCGCTGTGTGCCTCCCTAAGTGAAATCCTGGATAAATATGTGAAATCTTCCAGTTCTGCTTGAATAAGATTTGTGATGAGTGAGAGGGCACATCCCTTAAAGACTACTACAAATTTCTTCTGCTCTGCCCTTCTTTCCCATCATTTCTCAAATGAAGCAAAAATCCTGAAGTGAAATCATAGAATGGTTACAGTTGGAAGGGACCTCAAAGATCATCGATTTCCAATCCCCCTGCCATGGGCAGGGACACCTCCCACTAGAGCAGGTTGCTCAAAGCCCCATCCAGCCTGGCCTTGAACACTTCCGGGGATGGGGCGTCCACAACTTCCCTGGGCAGCCTGTTCCAGTGCCTCACCACCCTCACAGGAAAGAATTTCTTCCTAACATCCAATCTAAATCTCCCTTCTTCCAATTTAAAACCATTACCCCTTGTCCTATCACTACACTTGTGTCCTGTCACTACACTCTGACAAAGAGTCCCCCTCCTGCTCTCCTGTAGGCTCCCTTCAGATACTGGAAGGCTGTCATTGTTGAAGTCTAGCTCTTTCTTTAGCTACAAAAATTACTCCTGCTACCTCATGATCTACCTTTGCATTGTGAAGTTGCAAAAACCAGAACATAAATTGCTTTTGTCCACCATTCTTTCTCTAGTGGTGTCTTCTTCCAGCACTTCATTCTATTGGGAAAAACTTTTCTTTCTTCATCCTATCTGCCACTTTCACAAGAATTCAACAGCCCCTCCCCTACTGCTGTCCCATAGCTCTGGGACACAACCTCCTCTTCTTCAGCCTCCTAGCCGGTTCCCTCCAAACACACCATGCTCAGTGGTGTTATCTCCGCCAAAGGGAGAAGAGGAACTCTTACAAAAATAACATCTGAGCTTTGGACCCATTTTCACTCAAAGTTGTGGTGTCTGTTCAGACAACTGACAGTAAGGTGGTTGTGTCGCTTCACTGTGCACGTTTTACAAGAGCAGTTCAAGCGATGCTCTGTAGCGTTTACCTAGTATTAGCCAGCTCCAGTTTCTACCTATGAGGATGAAAAGATTTTCCTTTTTGTTTACTAAATAATTCCATCAGATGCAAAAATGAAAACACATTGTAGAGCACAGCCCGCTCTTTAAATGCAGCGTGTTTGAAATGCATCTAGCCAGCCTCATTTTTGCAGGCTTGAATGCAAAATGTTGCTATGGGAACAAAACCTTCTCTCCACCCAATCGGCTGAAGCAAGAGGTGGGGTTTTTTTAAAATAACAAGATCAGCTATATCTACACTTCAGCTCATCAGTCAACACAAGGCAGAGAACAATCATTTTCAGATGCCAAACAGTGGAAAAATATGACTCGTTCACTGCCAAAAAAAAAATCTATACACTTTTTAGGGATGGGAGATTGCCATCTTATTGTAGAATATGAACAGACAGTAAAATAAACTGACAAATCAATCCCATTTGGTAATGGAATCAAGGAAAAAAATGGTGTGAAACCGCTCAGATACTAAATCTTGTTTTGGGAAAGAAAAGTTAAAGAAGTCCTCAAAGAATTTGGAAGAGGAATAGCTGTAACAACAGACAAGACTTAGCATGACTGTGTGATTGTCTCCTTCACCCTGCATGCATGTTTAGACTGGTTTTATACGGTGACTTTCTTTTCCATGAGCTGGTACCATGTACCCTGAGACAGCAGCTCTGCAGCCCGTCCCAAGACAGGAGTGTCCTGGCTCCTCACACACGAGCTACAGCCTGGTGGCCTGCAGAACCTGAGGTCCACATTGGCTTCCCTCCATGACCGCTGCATACTGCTGCTCCACACGAGCATGGACCGTCCCATCACTGAGCATCAGCTCCTCCAGGAAAAGGGTTTGTGGACAGACCTGCTCTGTGAGACAAAGCTCGTACCCAGTTCTGCCAAGTCCTTCACAGTGGACTCTGTCATTAATCTCTGTCATTAATGTTTTAATTCAGTCAATGTGAGTCAGAGACCTCTGTCCACAGCAAATTAAAAGCAACATAACCTGGCTTGATCCTCTCTTGTCTGGAATGATGTTTTAGTCCTTTGGCTCTGCTGAGGTTTAGCAACCTGTTAAACTGGAGTAAGTCCTGCCTCTTATCAGTCTCTAAGTAGAAAAAATATTTCTCAAAATTAAAAAAAAAAAAAAAAAAGGAAAAAGATCAGTAATTTTGGGGTAGTTTTCAGACTAATTAAAAATTCTGTTTATTGATAGAGATTTTTCTACACTGTCATATGAGGAGAAAGTACTAAAGCAAACATTAATAATAATATGCTTTGAAAAATGTTTTAGAATTCGACTAACACTTTCATGAATGGGAATACAGTAAGTCTTTATTAATGAGTGATTGAACTGTCAATCTTCACTCCTTCTCAGTCATTATAATGAGTGAAAGCATACCCTTATCAATCTTGGATTCTGTACACATGTCACATGCCGTCTGTCTCCTCCAGGAGCTGTCAACTTAAAGCTATGAGACAGTCCATAGAGGAAAGAAACAAGCTGTCTGCTCATAAGGCCCATAATAAAAATGAAATAATACTGTGTGCACAAACACGAGATAGAATATAAGCATCACCCTAGTTATTTTCTTCATATAAAATGTAGAAGAATTATCTGTGCTTTGTGGTTTTTTCAGGTATATAGGAAATCATAGGGACATAAATTACCGAGTCTCAGATTAGCCTACATTCGGGTCTAATATAAACATTATATCAGCTGAACCTGACTCAATAGTAAGATTTAAAGCAGGAAAATTGTGATGGTCTACATTACAGTAAGACCTCAGTGTTTCTCAGGAGAGTCAGCATGCTGTCAGATGTGGTGCTAACTCCAAATGAGAAGGAAAGCCCTAGGCTTAGTCCATTCTACAGTGATATTAAGACATTATGTCACAGTAGAAAGTGCAAATCCTAGGGTGGGCAACACAGGAGAGATGCACAGCTTCATTCATGTGCACAAAATAAATAGGCAAAGAAGTGGAGGAGTTTCCCCAGCAGACTTCAACCCAAAACACTGGGATGTCACCAAGTCTGAGTGAGTGGATATCAAGAGAGCTGCCTTGAGGAGGGCTTTGATCACTGGAGTGCCCAGCATGCAGTGGACCAAGCAGTGCTGCTGCCTCACCCGTATTCCACATTCATCTCAGGAGATGCCCAGTACTCCAGTGCATGAATCAGAACACCTTAGAAAGGAGAAGGGAGATATTTCCAAATAAGCATGGAAGACCTTTTCTACATACCACGTTTTGTTTGCTCAGTTATTCAATCAGGACCATGAGCACTTGCTGTTGCAGCTATCCTAGCTTAAAAAATACGGGTACAGTAAGGAAACTATTTGGTAGAAAACAATTACACCAGGACAGTGAATGTTGGTTTCAAGGACAAGTACTTCCAATGCAAACGCTTCCCGTACCAGCATAACAGGTTGTTGCCACTGTGTCTAACCTTGGAGTGTTTTGTCAGCTCGGTTCTTACGCTGAACTTGTTCAACGGCTGTAATACCTGCAGCCTAACTGAAGGGAAAAGCATGTGGGGTGTGAGAGAGGTGGGAAGGAAGTGGGAGCACATCTTTAAAGCCATTTTACTACTGAGATTCTCATGGGGTGGACTCAGCCTCAGTTCCTGCTGATGCGCACTGGTTGCCTGGTCTCCCCTGCAGAGGTACCTTGATAACAATGGCAAATGCCACATCGGTAAGTTGACTTCATGATGGGGTTTTGTTTTATTATTTGCAATGCCGTATCTTACTGTAGTATTTTCAGCGCCCTTGCTATTCACACTTTTCAAGCTGCACTAAGCAACCCAAGTTAATCCTCTGCTCAGAACTGTCCTTGTCACTATTTCCTGGAAGCTGTCATTCAGGAAAAAAAGATACAATTACAAAATACGTATTTATTTACATCATCCTTTGTTCCTAGAAATCTGGAAAGGTAGATGACGTCAACCAAGCAACTGTTCAAGTTCCTGGAATTTTTTTACACCAGGAATTTTATAACAGGAAAAATTTAGTAGTATTCCTCTTTCACAAAGCACAAGAATAGCTCATCCTTGCTAAACAGTATGTTATCACAACAATGGTAGAACTCTGAATTTACTGTGAATTTAGCTGTCATCTTCATTAGAGAGCACTTCACGTTTTCAGACAGCTCCTCGGTTGGTTTTGCTGCTCCTACTGATTTGCCTAATAATTTTACATGCACAAAGCCAAATCCTGCTAT
Organism: Pedionomus torquatus; assembly: GCA_013398155.1. Taxonomy (NCBI): domain Eukaryota; kingdom Metazoa; phylum Chordata; class Aves; order Charadriiformes; family Pedionomidae; genus Pedionomus; species Pedionomus torquatus. Next base: position 33,248 of record VZRU01015677.1, on the reverse strand, counting down.
TATTTATGTACACACATACCCACTGAAGGCAATCCAAAGATTCATAACACCAAGACATTATGCTGATAGCACTGTTTGAGGTAGATACAAAGCTTCTCATGTTGGGAGTCAGTTTAGGACCTTATTAGATCCTAGAGCATCTCAAGTCAGAATAAAATTGCCGCCTTTTAAACACTTAATCATTTTTGCCTTTCCTCTGCCTGAAGAAGAGGGAAATACTACAATATAGTCTCTGTATCAAAGGACACAGCAACTTCTAACAGCTCCCTAACAGATGCCTCATGCATTCCTTAGTCATCATAAAGCAAATCATCTATCCAAAAACATATGTTTGTGTTCATTCACCTATGAACTCAGAGCAAATGGCCATCAGCAAGCGGTAGGGAAAGCAGAGAAGTCCCAGGAGCACAAGCCAGACTGACTTAGCTAATGAAGTGCACATAAACAGCAAACATCCATCATCATAAATTATCCTCAAACTCCCCTTTCACATGCAGTCGTCTCCGTGTATCTAATGCCTCTCAGACAACCTGTGACACGCGTGGCCTGGATCCTGCAAATGACTAGACTGAGTAGGAAACACACTCTGTAAACACAGAGCTGTTCATTATAGCTATTTTACCTACTGCCAGATGGATTGGTTTGAGATGGCTTATTGCTTACTCACCCTTTTGCGTATTCAAAATAGATGAGTTAGAAAACTGCCTCGGAGTCAGGAATCCAGCGCTTCAGGCCAGCAAACTGCCTTCTCTGCCTCCACGGGCAGTTGCACGGGAGCTGAAAATTTGCATGGGAGTATTTTCATTTGAGCAAATGAAAGAGATCGACTTTGTTAAATAAGCATCACATTTAACATAGAACTTGTACATCAAGCCTATTCATAGGGGAAGCAAGTATGAAAAGACTGTAGCACAGTAACTGGCTATGATATTGAATAACAGAAGACATAGAAGAATGGGGAGGGACCACACAAACTACATAAGCATGTATTTTGAAGTACACAGGTAAACTCAAGGACTGAAAACTTATTGAAAGAAATAAAATATTCCAGTTGGGTAGAACAGACCAGAATTAATGGAAATACATTATCCTGTGACGAAAGAAATGAGTTTACGCTCCCCTCCAGTGCTTTCATGGTAGCTACCCTGCTACTTATGAGATTATCTAAATGTAACTTTGCTGACCCAAGAACACCGCATTCGTAGCAATTTCAGTAACTGCCATCTAGATTTTCTAAAAGAGACAAAAATACATTTGCATTTGGTTTTACCTGCTCTATAGATAACGTAATTCTCCCCCCAGCTGCTGCCAAGATGAGCCCAGCCTTTCCCGGGATTGCTAACTCAGACGTGGTACTGGTGCATCCAGGAAATATTTTGCATCTCTGAACTGCACTGACATTTGAGAGAGCCTGCCCTCTGGAAGGCTGCCTGGGCTGCAGATCTTTTCTCAAATTGTGTTTTGACTACACTTTTGCGTTCTAGCTAACTTTACAGAATTCTTGATTTTATTTATTTTAATTCTTAATATTATTTATTTCAATTATCAGATATTAGTCCTGACTCAGGAAAGCATTTAATAATGTCCTTGAGTCCTTTAAGCACTTGCTTAAAGTGCTTGGAGTTTACTAGATGTTGAAATTATTTCTTGCACTTATTCCACACAGTGCTAGACTGTCCTGAAATTACTTGCTCTCTGTCTTAGCATTGCTTTCCACCCTCTCTGTAGAAGAAATGCAATTTAGGAATGTTCCTTCACTGTCTTCCTTCACAATCTGCTACCAATATCTTCGCCACATGAAGGGTTTTCCAAGGAGCAGATCCTGTCTTGGCACAAATGATCATATAGGGCGTAGATCTCAACAGTCTCATCAGGTGTGTACATCCACATATAATTATAAACATGGCATAACTTGGGAGGAACATGGTCCACTTAAAAATCCTAACAATTACCTACTTTTGATAACACATGACATACTTTTGGTAAGACTTGGGAACACGGCAATTCAGAACAAGTGGAGAAGAAGTAATGCTCTGCTCTTCCAAGTTTGTGTACCTTTTGGTGGGCATTCATGCATCAGCTGCTCAGTGCCTAGCTCAGCTGCTGGCAAGTTGTTTATCTCTACCTTGTATATAGAGAGGCTTCTTACACAATAAATGAGGTAAATTTACTTTAAAATAGGTAGCAAGAATAACCCCTGCACTCAGCACCACTGCTGCCACCCCCCAAGCCAAGAACTGGAGCCAGTTCCCTTCCTACAGAACAGAGAAAAGACTATTTTAAACAATAGGAGTAACAAGAGTCAAAAGCAAAACTTTGGCAAAGAAAATGTAATATTTTCCAGAGCTGTCTGGACATCAAATCAGACCACTTAATTACCAAGTACAACTAAAACTGTCAGGTCACTACTGACAGTTTTTTAATTTGATCTTTAGCACACAGCATGGAAAAAGTGTAACTTTGGCGTGCGGTGTCAGATCAAACAGGTTGTCTGCTGTCGACTAGAATGAAAGAATATATTAAACCTTGGGATGACATCTGCTATTTCCATGCAAAATTGGAATCTCTCAGGCTTTGAAAGGCTTTCATCAAGATAATTTACATTTAAAGCCCAGTGATATAAACTGTGACTGGATCAAAGACTGCGAACACTAGTGCACTCAAAACAGAGTCACCGAAAAAGTAACTTTTATTTAGTTGGTATTTACCTATCTTTTAAGTCCCTGCAGTCTGCTGTGAGGTGTATATGTGCTGTGCCGAGCAAAATGGAGAGCCATGGGTGGCTGCGTTGAATTTGTCAAGCACTGTAACGTTTACTACTTCATTAAACCCATCATATGAAAATCAATTCCCATCACAGAGGTTGTTGTTACGTATTCTGGCTGTTGGACGGTAAATCAAAGGCTAGAACTGTAAGTTCAATACCTAATGCATCTTGACAGAATTATTTTATTTTTGTTTTTAGCAGTTGCTCTGCATAACAGACTATGACTTCTTGTTTTGAACAAATGTAAATAAATTGCCTGTGGCAGCATGCATTAAACTGATTCCGCTCTTGTATGCTGGCAGGAGAAGGGAAGGGAAAGGCCACGTGCCTGCTGTAGTGGCATTCAGTCAAGACACGGAAGGCCATTACTTTCTGATTAGAAAAATTAGGTGGTATCTTGGAGAGCACAGAGAACTGGTGATGATGAGTCAACCTTTCAACTCACGGTTTGGTTTATTATTTTCAAGAGGTCAGCTGTGAACTGCAGGCAAATACAAACACTGTTGCACAAGTGCCGGGACTTAGGGAAGCCCCCACAGCCTCATCCCCCCACCAAAATTGCTTTGGCTTTTTTTCCCTCCATAGGGGACCTCATCACATGCCCTGTTTCTTCCACGCACCCTAAATTCCACTCTGCTTTCAGGGCTCCCTGCCTGCCGTCAGACTGGCTCATACCCCACACTTACTGACCAGGCTGGTGCATAGGGGCAAGCCAGGCAGCACAAGTGACTCACACAAGCATCCCGTCTCCTGGTGAGGTACTAATTCATTTTTTCCCCTTTACCCAGGCATCAGTATTTACAAAACTTGCAGCAACTTGATATCCTGTGTACCTGTACTTCTCACCTTTTGCCTGACAACCTACCCTTGTTCTCTGCTAAAAGGTTAGCAGCAGATGAACTATCTTCAAAGCAAAAACCAGCAAAAAACAGGTGGTAACAAATTCTTCATGGAGCTCACACATTAGGAGGCCAATGATTCAGAAAACACCAATATTGATATAAAATCCTAATGTATAGCATCTATTACACACAGAAATAGCGGCGATGTAATTTGGTTCCCTTTAGAAATTTCTGAATAACAGGGTGAATCAAGAGTAACAGGCTCAAGAAAAAGCTTGTGTCACTAAAGTAGTAAGGTGTAACACATCAGGTAAGATGCACAAACCATGGTATTTTAGTGTAGCTGGGGATTTTTACAAGCAACTATGAAATACTATGTTTTTAGAGCCATCAAATGCTAAATTAGGAGTGCAGCTACAGCTGGTGTGAAGCTACCCTGTCAGTTTTATGATGGCACCATGTATGGCTCCCTCAGCAGCTGCCTGGAGCAGCCTTACTGGGGTGTTCAGCCCTGATTCTGTCTGTGAAACAAGTGCACATGCTCCCCTATCAGTCAGCAAAGCCTTCTGTGGGGTACTTTTTCACTAAATATGTAAACAAGGTGTAAATTTAGCATTAGCTGCTTCCTACATTCTGGCTTTGCCAATATGCAATGCAGAATAAAAATAGACCTGCAATCCCCTGAAGTATCTCTGATGCCAATCAGAAGTAAATACAATAAAAGAATTAGCACAAAACGTACCCAAGAAGAAAAGCCTCTTCTTTTTAAATGAAAGCTAACATCACAGGAAAAGTCACAGGCAGCAGAATCTAATGAAATGCCTGGCTTTGACCTTTTTGTTTCACTTTAATTTCCCGTTTGTCTGTATCAGGGTGATGGTGAGCATCTGATGGCAGGCAGGGAGCCCTGAAAGCAGAGTGGAATTTAGGGTGCGTGGAAGAAACAGGGCATGTGATGAGGTCCCCTATGGAGGGAAAAAAAGCCAAAGCAATTTCGGTGGGATGATGAGCATCATTCATCCTGATGATGAAGGAACACAGACCCAGCATTACTCTTGAGTCTGCAGAAATGAAGAAAACTGGAAACAGTAGGAAACTAAAACAGAGTAGGAGTTCCCATCTTTCCCTAACAGCCCCCTGCTCTGATTATCCCTATCCCAATAAAAAACACTTATTGGATAGAACGGTGTGAGTCATCAATCATTTTAAGACCTGTATTAGCCTGTAAGTAGGTTATCATCAATTGAAATGATTAACAGTCATCAGAGAGGCGTGGTGAACAAATGCTGCTCCTTTTCCTCCCCACAGCTGTCGTTAGCTTTGTCACACCTCTGAAAGAGTGGATTCCCCACTCAAATTCAAAATGAGATATGCAAGCACGTACCTTCACGCTGTGGCCTCTAAAGGTCAGGCAGCTCCTGCTGAGGAGGTTTGCATGCCAGCTGTGAGGCTAAAGGCAATGCAGAAGTACACAAAGAGGCAAACATCTCAGATTCAGAACTGGATGGTGAAAGTGCTAACAAAATAAAAATATTACGCTGTTCTGTATTATATCTGGAAAAAAAATAGGATTCATACAAATTAGAGAGAACTTGTTCTTTGATCATCAGGAACTGAGGAGGATATGTAGGATGAATGTTACTAACTTGGCATGTTTACATGTCAGGGAAACCCAGGAGTGGTAGAAGAGTTGGCTGAGGATCTTTTTTTTTGCTGTCCTTGATTTCGAAGGTACTGGGGAAATTCCATTAAACTGGGACAATACTTATGCTGTGCTAGTATACATTTGTCAAAGTGAATTGATTAAGATAGATATGCCCTAGCAATGACCAGGAGTGTAGAAAAAACAAATTGGTAGAGACAACAGGAGGGACAGCACTCCAAGCATTAATGGTAGGCACAGAGCATCAATTGTTGTGATTTTTCTGAGACTTGCCAAGGAAATCTCATTTCCCTGTTTCAGATTACAGGTTTGTGCAGGCAAACACAGAGATGTAACACACCGAGATGATTGCAAGGTGTTTAATTTGGTACGGCGTACAACCTGATGAAACGTTGGCAGTATACTGTGTCAGAAAAGCACTTGCTAAGCGGTTTAAGAACTAGCTAATTCAGCAGTTCCCATGAATATATATTTTTATTTAGCTCCTCCCCCTATATCTGAAGTATATGTCTTATCCTCGTCTCCCTCTCAGTGTTTGCAAACATATAACTCAGCAGCCTTTAAACTAGACGTGTCTAAGAGTGGAGCTGGAGCTGCACCCAGCAAGACGTGGGTGAGACGGGATAAAGGGTGGAGCTGGAGCACAAGGGTGAGCAGTATTCAGCGCTGGAGGAACCCAAGGTTGCTGCAAAATACCAAATCACAGCCAAGCTTCTCAGATGGGACCAGCTCCCTCACTGCCTCCAGGGCAACCTCAAGTGAGCTCCCTGTGCAATCCTGCAGCAAACAAAAAAAGCCTGGCACATCCCTGACTCCTTGCTCCAGGCATGGGGGGAAAAAAGTAAACAGGAGTAAGATGATTTTTACACTTTGTGTACAGAATTGGTATGGTAGGTAATCCTTACTCTGAAAAGGCTGATGAAAAATCAGGGAAAGTAGAGAACCACAAGAATTCTAAGGGAAAAGTGCTTTTCTTAGAAAGATGGAGGGTTCTGTCTGTTTAGCTTGTCAACAGAAAAGTGAGAGGTGACTTGATTGCAGTGTACAAGTGCTCTCCCAGGCAGAAAATACTGGGTAGTCATCACTTCTCTCAGCTTGCAGAGAAAGACAACAAAGGACCCAGTGGCTGAAAGCTGGAGCCAGACAAATTCAATTAGAAATTAGGCCCAGCTTTATAACCGTGGAGGCAACTGCTCATTACAACATGTGACCAAGGAGAGGCAAAAACAGAATGCTGTGCAAGAAGATATGCTTTAGCCAAGCCTAAGATGTTTCACTCGACTCTAATAAATATAAATGCAAGTTAGTAATTTCTAAGAGGAAATATTAAGTGGTCAAACACCTACTTAAAAACAAAGAAACAAAAAAACCTCCCGACTGCTCTTTAGTCTATTTTGCTCAATTCCTGGATGTCAAATTAGGAGAAAAAGAGGAGATCTATTAGGAGAAAAAGAGGAGATCTTCCCAGTCTCTGGGGGCTAACAAAAGAGCCACTCATATTTGAAAGGGAAATGGCTGAGAATGACATATGTGCTAGCAGAACAAAATGGAAATCTCACATCTCTTGTTCAGTTCCCTCATACCAGTAAGTAATCGCACAGCTTTCCTGTTAGGGTGTCAGGGGAAAGAAAATGAGACACCAACTTCAATTAGACTGGAGATGGCATTGATTCCACTGCAGTAAGCACTCAGCTCCATAGGTGATAAACTCGGGATTAACACCCAGAAGGGCAACCTTGCAGGATTAGCCAGGGAAGGGGAAAGGCAGGCAGCTACAGGCATGGGAAGGGAGAACACAGTCTGATAGAGGAACTCGGGGGTGGCACAAACCCCCTTGGCTGTGAGTGAGGGGAGACGGAGAGGAGGCAGCACGCTGATCTGCAGTGTCAGTCCCTGGAATGAAGGAGGACAGCAGGGAAGTTGCCTTGAACAGTGGGGAAGGCAGCCAACAACACACAGGGAAACTGCAGGGAAGCTGGAAAGATGCGCAGATGGACCTCAGAGCAGTAACACATGAGCCTGTCGACTGGATGAAGAGAATCTGCAGAGATTTTCCCTTTCCTTTCTTTCAGAACCGATTATGACTACAAAATCTGTTTAGGGTACCGGCCTCCCACTGCCATCACTGTAAAAGCAATATCTCCTGCTGTGGAGAAGCCAAGCTGCAGGGAAGAGGCTGCACTTGGATCTCGCTGGCTATCGCAGCACTGCTCCTGACAGCATGGGGCTTCCCAGCAAAAACTGAATAACCCAGCACAGGGACTGAAAAGCTTTTCAGTGCTCTTAACAGCTTCACTAAAATGTAAAGATAAAACACTTATGCACTCCACTGCTTTGGGCTTTCTTGACCCACTGTGGTATGGCTTTTGGGGAGTAAATGAACAGAATTAAGAGTTTCAGGCAATGCTGGAGGTGAAGGTAGGTTCCCTACAGACTAAATGTATACCAAAGCTAAAGAACTACCAAAAGACAATTAAAGGCTCAGGTGACTCAAGTGATAAGTGCAAATATTCCCTGTATACCATATGTATGCATAAAGGTACATGTGTTTATTAACTCTATTTAGGAGGTTTGTGTCTCTCTTGGGGGAGTGTGTTATTTTAACTCATGATTCCTTTTTTAATGGGACAGGGGAAGGCCAGGAAGGGAACAACAGAGAGGAGAACAAGACAGTCCTACAAATTCACTTGTAGCTCTTTGCTAACGCTGGCAACCTGCCAAAGATATCTAGATGCCTGCAAAAGCATCTTCCCCAGAAGACCTGTATGAATGCACAACTGCTAGGCTACAGCAAATTTTAAATACAAGATTCTAGGCAGTGCCCGGTAGGTGATAAAACTTATTTGTTTCCCTGGTATCTTTCTGTATCAAGATAAAATTGTGTTAACTGCTGATCATGAAGTTAGTTATACTGCAGAATAACGCGTTGTGACATGAGGGCATTCGTTTTGTCCAGTGTGGGGTTAGACAAATGTCCTGGTTTGAGGTAAAACGAACCAATTTTCTGTTTTACAGTTTTACTTTCTTAGCTAGGCCTCTTCTAACCAGCTAAACTCTGAAATTAACAGCACATTGTTCAGAGCTGTTCCGTCTCACAGTGATAAGACCTGATTATACCAAGGGATGGTGCAGAGAGGCCCTTGTTTATCCTTATTGCTGGAAGAACCAAGGTCAGATGATTTTCGTCGTTTGCCGTTGGAGAGTCGGAAATGGAAAAGTGTAAAGGGGTCCCACCTGCAAGGAGGAGCGGACAGGACAGGTGACCCAAAACTGACCAACAGGGGTATTCCATCCCATCTGCATTATGCCCTGTATAAAAGCTGAGGGATCAACAGGTCAACTCCCCTTCTTCGATGGCCGACGTCCAAGGAGGACCCTGCCTGTTC
>VZRU01015677.1:0-24540 GCA_013398155.1 Pedionomus torquatus | reverse complement strand
TTGTGCTTTCCTACCGCTGAGTAACAACAGCAATTCCAACCCTGACTAATAGGAGCTACAAGTACAGATAAGAACCCACTTGGGCTTTAGAAGAAACAATAAAGTACTCAATGTAATTTGACAAGTGTTATAGCACAGATTAATTACTGCTCACTGCTTTTCTTTTGCGGGCATATAGCCACACGTCACAGGCTGGCTTTGGAGCATCCAGCGTGTGCTTGGCCATGATGGAGGTGTTTGCTCTTTTTGGTGCTTGCTTTCTGGAAAGCAGTTTGTGCTTTTCTTCAGCTGCCAGCAGCAGGCCTGCAGCCACAGCACGGGCAGGTGGCAGGACCCTGCCAGACCCCTGGAGAGGTGATGGCTGCAAGGTGACCACTGTGGCACGGGTGACACAGCAACTACTTACTTACTGCCCTTTTCTTTGGGCAGATACGGCGGCAGGTAGCAAGCAGCACAGATAGTTGTGCTTTAGAGTTTTCCAGCTGTGTGGGTGAAGGCTGCAATTAGCACAGAGTCCATAGGCAACGCTACAGGCTTGGGGAAGAGTGGTTGGAAAGCTACCCAGTAGAAGAGGACCTGGGGGTATTGGTGGACAGCCAGCTTAACATGAGCCAGCAGTGTGCCCAGGTAGTCAAGAAGGCCAACAGCATCCTGACTTCTATTAGGAGTCATGTGGCCAGCAGGAGCAGGTAAGTGATGGTGCCTCTGTACTCGGCACTGGTGAGGTCTCACCTCAAGTTCTGTGCTCAGTTCTGGGCCCCTCACTACAAGAAGGACATGGAAGTGCTGGAGCATGTCCAGAGGAGAGCCACCAAGCTGGTGAGGGGTCTGGAGAACAAGTCATACGAGGAGAGGGTGAGGAAACTGGGCATGTTTAGGCTGAAGAAGAGGCTGAGGGGAGACCGCATCACCCTCTGCAGCTACCTGAAAGAAGGTTGTAGAGAACTGGGTGTTGGCCTCTTCTCCCAAATGAATAATGACAGGACCAGAAGAAATGGTCCGAAGTTGCAGCAGGGGAGTTTCAGATTAGATATTAGGAAGAATTACTTTACTGAAAGAATGGTCAGGCACTGGAACAGCCTGCCCAGGGAGATGGAGTCACAATCCCTGGAGGTATTTAAGAAATGTCTAGATGTGGCACTTCAGGGCATGCTCTAGTGCACAAGATTGTTTGGTCGGGCAATTTGTGTTGTTGGTTTTTTTTGTTAGGTGCTTTGTGTGTGTGTGTGTGTGTGTATGGTTGGACTTCATCTCAGAGGTCATTTCCAACCATGAAGATTCTGTGATCATTTGGATCCAAGTGAACGGCTGCACCTTGCCAGGGGGACAGATTTGCAGGGGGTGAAGGGTAAGCAGAACTAGGTAGCCACGGCAGGGACGGTGCCCATGTCCAGTGGGTAATACAGTTCCCCAGTCACGGCTGGGTGTTACACTAGGGATTAACCTCTGTGCATCAGTTGTGTTTGTTACAGATGTAAATAACCATAAGTTACCGCAGGACAGAGGAGTACCCAGCCATGATGCTGAGAAGAGACCAACACTGAAGTCTCCTGAGCAGCCCCTTCCCAGAGCATGCTTAGGGCAGCCCAGAGCTGGCTCCAGGTCACCAGCTCAGTGCTGCAGGGTACCCACCTGCTGATCAACCAACCACAAGTTTTGCATCCCACTGAGATGTATGCAAAAAAGAACCCACACTTCACTTAATTCTTCTTTCAGCTCTGATAACTGGCTACAGCAAGCAATAGTTGGGTGCTGAATTAATTTTTGCCCTTTCAAGCTCTGTACTTTCAAACATGTCACAAGACACTTTGCTATTTACTGCACACAGTTTGAAGTAGTTCTGCCAGGACACATTGGCTTCAGTTGCTGCTTTTCAGAACCTAGACTTTATTGGCCAAATCAAGACTTAAAAGCCCAAAGACTAGCAGACGTGTAACAGATGTGTTCTTTTTTCTTAAAAAAAAAAAAAAAAAAAAAATCCATCAAAAATTATTTGAAGTACATCATTTGAAGCCCATCAGAAATCATTTGAAGTTGATAAAACACAAATTAACATTTCCTATTAGTATTTACAGCAACAGCACTGAAACTGGAAAAGCTTAGTCATAAAAATGAAACCAGATCCCACTGGATGGGAATACAAATTGAACAGCAGGAGTTAAAAGAAAGCTAGGTGGGTTTTAATCTGCTAACTAAATAATAATTTAAAAAAATAAATTAAGAAGTATTAATACCTTTGGACAGAGTTCTTTCAGATAGCATAAGATTGCATCCCAGCCTGCTGCCCGTGACTTTTATCTCAACCCTGTGTCCACGTTGGTGTCAGCTCCATAAAAGTTTCCCATGGGCTTTAACTCTTACAGCTGATACTAAGTTAGTCAAGAAAGCTTTTTCTAAGGCAAAAGAAATAAAGCCAGGTATTTCTATCACTCTTCCAAGTGAGTAAAAAAAGTTTGGATTTTTACACTTCAATATAAGAAATCTAAATCTTGCTTTACTCTGTGATTTGATTTCTTGCTCGTTAAATATATGAATGTGAGTTGATCTCTCAAAGTATACCGTCCCTCTCTGTGACCTGCAACAAGCTCATTTTAAGTGGCAGGGGGGTTTTCTGTCCATTTGAAATTATTCATGGAAAGTTGCAAATTCTTGAACAGAGACACTGTTTTCTGACTGCTTGGCCAAACTCCAGCTCAAGAGACCTCTGAAGCCAACATGACTTCCAGGTGCCAGGCAGAGCTTTTGGTGTCACCTGCATCTGCTCCTGCCCATGACACAGAAGAGAGACAGCACAGCTCCCTCATTGGCTTCTGTTTCTAGTTTCAGACTTGCTCTTCTGCATAGATTCACATTAGTAATGGTCTCTCTGGGGCACAGGCATCCAGAAATTAAGCTTTGATATACCCAGAAGGCCAAGAGTGCTGCCAGGAGTCAGCACCTGATTTAGACGCCCAGTGACAAGGCTCAGTTTGAGATTTGGAGGTGATCCTCCAAGGTGGAGATGCCTGTATCTCAGGGCAGCTTTGTACTGAGCAGCCCAAGCCACCCTTAGGCTGCGTCCCAGAGGGATGTGCAGGGCAGACTGGAGATGCTCAAGGTCAAGTTGAGATGTGCCAAATAACAAAAATGTTTCATTTGTGCCAACAATGGTCTTGCACTGCAGGCAAGCGAGGTACATCTGAGACTTGTGTCTCACTTTTTTTTTTTTTTTTTTTTTTTACAAAAATTGCACTCAACTTTTCCTTTTCTATTCCCTTTGGAAAGTAAAATAGCTCCATGAACTCCCTAACAGCCAAGGTAAATAAATCCTTTTCTTTTTTAACACAGCTGCCACAAATTAAAACATGCTATGGTTTCCAGGCTTTCTCTGGCCGTTGTTTCACCGCAAGGGATGAGGGAAGCACCACACAGACAGATATTGCTGAATTTCGGTTTGCCTCATTGAATTTTTACGGATCGTTACCCTCAAAAAACAAACTATTAATAGGCCTGTGTCTGAATGCTCAACCACATGAGACTTCATCTGCTACATTCAGGCTGTGTTTTGATGAATTGCTATTCCATCAACTAAAAATCCTTTGGGCTACGAAGGATATAAAACAGTCCTACAACCACTTGCCCTAAAACTAGTATTTCATATATATATCACAGAGGAGAATTGAGTAATCCATTAGAGGAGTGAGAAAGAAATCACACCATAGACAAAGAGAAACATATATAGCAATACATATGAATGTAAAACAAAAATCTCTTGAGCTGCAATTTGCTGAAGTGATGCTAAAAGTAGCACAGATTATTTATACAGATTTTGTAACAGAGATTAAAATTTAATGTAAATTACACACTAAACTATTAATATAGGTTTTGGTGGAATTTAGTTGGCTGCATATCCTTCTGAATGGGAACAAATTCCAAAACAATTTAGATTTTAGAAGAAATTGGTGAAGCTGCCCTGTAATTATTGTTCCTGCTCTAAATACCCGTGTAAAAATTAGCCAGTAACACTTACTTTCGCTCTTACGCACACACAAAAAAATTGTTTGCAACATCAAAATCAATCTCTTCTGCTTTATCAGGTTTGTAGTGCAGGATAAACTGATCTAAATGAAGTGACTCGTGATTTTAATTAGCAAGCAAGATTTGAATATCAGTTTTAAAGCTGTATTACACGCTTTATAACTTAACGAAGAATATGGAAAACTGGAAAAATTTTAATGTGATTTTTCAACTAAATATACTCTTTATGCTAGATTTGGTATTTCATATTGCTACTAAAAATGTATCTCTGCACATTTCTGTATATGCATATTGCTGAGCAATATGTATTGCACATGTAGTCACATTTTCATTTTTTTCCCCTCTTTGGATATTTAAAAGGAGGAAAATTGTGAATCAAAACCTCTTAAGAAAAACGCATAAAGGAAATCACAAATACAAGTCTTAAAGTGCTTTTTTTAAAAAAACCAACCCTCTCATGAGTGATTATTGCATATATAAATTTTGAAACCACATCTTCCTTTTTTTTCCCCCCCCTCCAAATCCTGCTTCAATTCTGCCCTTTCTGCACGTGAAAAAAAAAGCTAAGAGCACCTGCAAAATTCATCAGTCTGGGAGATGATGTTATGTGGGGTTGGGTCACTCAAAAAAATTAGGAAAAGAAGTGGCCAGACCTGGTTTGGGCTCTTCAGCAAAGGGAAGTGGCTCTTCTCCAGTGGCTCTGAGATCCTCCGTGTGCTGAGCGTGGTCGCGCTCCTGCTAGCAGCTGGGAACGGCACCCTCGGCAAAGCGCTCCCTTTCCTGGACTCCACACCAAAATTTGGCTGGAAGCGAGAGCCACCATCGTTAGCTGTGGTGCGTGGGCCCTGCACTGCTCGGGAACCAGAGGGTGGTGGTCAAAGCTCCAGCAGGTCTCCAAGAGGAAATCCCCAGGAGGCATTTCCCCGCTGACACACGTTTCTCTGCTCTCTTTCACGGAGATGGGCTTCCCCCCCGGCATAACACAGCACTTGCTGTGGGATTTGCATGAGGAACCTGAAAGGCCATTTAAAGGCTGCCATTTTCCTCCCCCCCTGGATGTACCCACTTTTTGTACAGCCTTTGCAAACACCACACGAAGGGAGAGCCTTCAGACTTGGAGCTGTTTTAACCTCTTCACAAAACAAGGATCTGTTCCTTTCGCTTCCCCCCGAGTTACTAGCAGAATAATAAGCCCCACAGAATTAGTAACTCAAAAGTTTCACTCTGAATGCACCACAGCTGTGGAAAATATATACCCCAGCTTTCTAGGCTGATGACTTCCACCTGTGTCCAAAACAATCATCCCTGTAAGTCCCACCCAAAACTGCTTCCCAGCACCACCCTTAGCAGGAACCATCCCCAAAATGGAAGCCTGAGCTTCCATGATGTAGGAATGGGAGGTGGGAAGTGCCTGAATGTTCTCAGCCCACCGCAGGGAGGCGGGTGGGCACAGCGTGCAGAGTCAGAAGTCCAGCGCAGGAAAGGACAAAGCCTCTGTTATGGTTTGAGAAAATCCATAACAATTTATTGTCGTGCGGACAATTATCCTGTCACCCGATGACCCCGCCCCACCCAGGAAAGGGGAATCGGGGACCGCAGAGGAAGACGAGGGTTGAAACGTAAATAGATTTAATAGAATAAGATTAAATAACTAACCATAATACTAAAGAACCAGCATTAATCCAGACACTGATACGAGATTTACAAGAATTATACTCAGCCAGTTCTCAGCGGGAAGCCATGCACCCCCAGCCGTGGACAGCAAATGTCGGACACTGCGAGTGCAACGGCTTTGGGATGAAAGGGAGGTCTCAGGGGTCTGGCACTGGGGCAAGGAGTTGTCTGGATCGCTGCCATCAAGGGAGAACCCACTAAGCAGCAAAGTTTTCTAATTTATATTGAATGTTACATTCATGGTATGAAATAATCTTGTTGGCCAGCTGGGGTCAAATGCCCAGGCTTTGCCCTGCCTCATCCCTGCACCTGGCGAGGCTTGAAAACACTGAGACCTTGAATCTCACAGAGCCTGGCTGGCCATAAAGTAAATATTTTCATGAACTCAGATACTAGAGTCCTCCAAAAGTGTGATTTTCCCAGATTCAGAAGAAAAGCTAGTCCTGGGCCCCTCCCGTCTCCTTTCAGCTTTCATAAATGGTCTAAGGTGTCCTGGCCTGTTAAAGATTTCTCTTGCTGTAGCTAGAAATGGTTTCGAAATGTTAACTCCTTGCTGCAAGTTCTCCAGTGAGACACTGATCCTGCCTCTACCCTCCGTCTGTCTCATCTGCTGAAGTAAAGTTTTGCCCAAGAGAGCTGCAGTGGATTCATTAGCTGCTTCCAACATCACAGCCAATATGAAGCCTCGAGAGCACCGAACGGTGTCGTTTGTACACGCTGAGAGCAGAGGTTCTCTGTCAGCAAGGTCCACCTGCTCAGCCAGGGCAATCTTTGGGTCTTAAGGTCAAAATCTGAAGGCTTAGTGAGCAGTGGCTGCCAATGGCTCCTGCTAATGGAGCCCTCTCTTGTTATTTAAACACTGTGTTGTGCTGACCTGGTCCCAGATACTAACAGGGCCTTGATAAACTCTGCTGGCAAAGGGTCTGGCAAAGACCCACCCGTGGTGAAGGGACGGAGCAGTGTCCCCTCGTGTCCAATGCTACCCAGCTTGGCAGGGGGGTTGAATGCAGCACACAGGAGGTGGGCATGACCGGTGGTGCAGGTTCTGTAGGGCCTGTGCTGTAGAGCCAGACCAGTATTGACCTATTGTTACTGGGATCTTCACAAAGGGAGATGGTCTCCTGAAACTGCTTTCATAGAACCACAGAATCATAGAATGGGTAGAGTTGGAAGGGACCTCAAAGATCATCAATTTCCAACCCCCCTGCCATGGGCTGGGACACCTCCCACTGGACCAGGTTGCTCCAAGCCCCATCCAGCCTGGCCTTGAACACTTCCAGGGATGGGGCATCCACAGCTTCTCTGGGCAACCTGTTCCAGTGCCTCACCACCCTCACAGGAAAGAATTTCTTCCTAATACAATCTAAATCTCCCTTCTTTCTGTTTAAAACAGTGATCTCTTGTCCTACCACTACATTCCCTGATAGAGCCCCTCCCCGTTTTTCCCTGCCTTGTTAAGTACTGGAAGGCTGCAATAAGATCTCCCCAGAGCCTTTTCTTCTCCAGGCTGAAAAATCCCAACTCTCAGCTTATCTTAACAGAAGAGGTGCTCCAGCCCTCTGACCATTTTTGTGGTCCTCTTATGGACCCACTCCAACAGGTTCATGTCTTCTTATGTTGGGGAAGACATTACTCCAGGTGGGATCTCACCAGAGTGGAGCAGAGTGGCAGAATCACCTGCCTCCGTTATTTCTCAATCACCTTTCTCTATCATTTTCCACCCTCTCTCATGGCCATGCTTTAGCAGGCAAGCTGGACTAGATGATCTCTAGAGGTCCCCTCCCAACTCTTGACAGTTCCGTGATTCCATGAGAAGTGCAGCCCTGGGAAGCAGTGAGGGAGGATGCGGTGCCCCGCTGAGTGAAGGGCTCCACGCCAACACATGGGGCTGAGCCGAGCGTGCTGTCAGCACAGCAACAGCCCGGGGGCAGCTATAGCATAGGGCTGCCCTGGACCAAGGGGATGTGGAAAGCTGTTGGTAAACCCACAATTTTAAAATAAAAGAGAGTTTCAACACTTTGCTGCTCCTGGAAGAGGTACTTGTCTTCCTAATGAGACGGTTCCCATGTCGGAAAGTTGTCTCTTTTAGAAGTCACATTTG
Organism: Pedionomus torquatus; assembly: GCA_013398155.1. Taxonomy (NCBI): domain Eukaryota; kingdom Metazoa; phylum Chordata; class Aves; order Charadriiformes; family Pedionomidae; genus Pedionomus; species Pedionomus torquatus. The sequence continues at coordinate 16,748 of VZRU01015677.1, read as the reverse complement.
GCGCAAGGGGAATATTCCTGTCAGGGCTTCAGTTGCACTTGGTTGAAGACACCATCTGCTGTGACACTGGGCCAGCCTGGCATTTAAAATTTCATTTAGACCGGAAAGCAACTGAGCTTGCATACGGCGGCAGATGTCATCAGCAAAGGTGAACTTCCATAAATGAATGAGGTTGCTGATAAACGGGGCCCATCGCAGGAGCGTTTACAGAGCGCCCTGCGGAAGACGGCTGATTTCTCTGCATATGCTGTATTGTTTGCACATGCCTTACGCAATCTACCTCGGAGAAGCGCTATTACAAGAGATGTCAGCCCAATTCTGCATTTAAAATGCAGCGTCTGTGGTTTCCGCTGACTGAAGCAGGATGACCAGGTTTCTGTGCTCTCCAGAAAGGAGACCGATGATATTTTCTAAAGTGAGCTGCTGAGTCCTAGGCTCGCTTCAGCCCTGTGGGACAGGAGGATGAGCCCGTTTTCCTGCCTTTCTGGGGAGCACGGCTGCATACAAAGCTGTTCAAAACTGTTTGCTCCCTCAAATTATTCTGTTCCAGCTGACAAAGAAAGGACAAACCAGCTCTGAGACCCCTTTCTTCAGCAGAGGAAGAGTTACTACATCCTTCTCTGTCCCAGGAATACAGAGGCTCATTCCCAACTGCACCTCCTGCCACGTGTTTAGGCTGTAATCCCAAAAATCCACAGGACAAAGAAGGAAGAATGAAATACGTAGAAAACTCAATAAAAAAAAGAAGTAGAGGCTAAAACTAATAGAGTTAATTGCTCTACCCTGGTTTGTGCCTGTAGGGCACAGATAGATGAGTGTTAGTAATGAAGCTCTTCAGCAGCTCTGGGGGAAACTTGGTTCTTAAGGTCAAATAATTCATCAAGATGAAAATGTTGAAAGAGTCCTTTCTACCTACGCTGCTCAATACGGCTCAAATTGTTTTTCAGCTGTGCTCAGTGCTTTTGCTGACTTAAAGTAAATTAAACATTATCCTTTCTTAATTAGACAGGTTAGCAGATCTCAGTAAGTGCTACTTCCTACTAATTTGAAGAATAGAACTAGTTTAAAGCAATTAAAGCTAAAACCCCACGTCTTTAAATAATGAATTAATACGGAAATTGATTTAAGGAAGCAACTGGGGTTGAAGTCATCCAGTCAGGTGGGGATGGGAAGGAAAAGAAGCCTGCACAGAGCCAGAAGTGCAGCCACTTGGGTGGCTTTAGAGAGCAAAGTAGGTTTTTTTCTTCTGGACAGGTTAACTGCAACCATATAATATATTCAAAACCCTTCCTAGTTGTCTGTAACAATGATTTTTATAAGTCAGTGGACTGGGTGTATTCGTCAAGGTGCTGGAAGTGGGGAAAAGTATATTTAAGATGAGGCAAAGACATTGCACAGGCAGAGGAGGAGGGGAAGAGTGAACAGCAGCCATGCAGGCACCAAGGTGACAGCAGGAGGGTGAGGAGACCCTCCACCCTCAGAGGAGAGATTCCCCCAAGCCCTGAGAGGAGTCCACACCAGAGCAGGTAGGTATTTCCTGATGGGAAGTGCAGCCCGTGGAGAGCCTACACTGGAACAAATTTATCCTGAAGGACTGCTGCCTGTGGAGATGACCCATGCTGGAGCGAGGCATGAAAAAGGATCAGCAGAGGGAAGCTCTTCCAGATTGATCGCAAACCCTGTTCTCCAGCACTGCCCTGGGGAGATGTAAAGGAGTTGGGAATGAAGGTGTGAAGTTGAGCCTGGGAATAAGCAGGGAATGGAAGGAAGGAACTTTTGTTTTTTGCTAAAGTCAAGTCCCTTTCGCCCACAATGTCAACTGGCAAGCAGCCTCCCTGCCTTGATCTCAACCCAAGGACTCTCTGTTTTCTCCCCCATCCAGTTGAAGTGGTGGAGTAAGTGAGGGGCTGAGTGGGCATCCCACAACCATCAATTTTCTACAGACTAGATCATCAGATAGGGGAAGGCTTGTGTAGAGGGCAGCCCTGCTAAAAAATGTCAGCAGGCAACAATCAACCAACTGCAAGACACACAAAAAAGCCACAGCCCCAACCAACTCTTTCAAATGTGAAACTGCAAACTTCACTTCTGGTACATTTTACTTCTCTACCTTCCTAAAATAATGTGCATTCTCAAGCTTCCAAAGACCTTTACGGTCTTGTCACAGTAGGGCAAACAGCCCATCCCAAACTCCTGTGAGAACATTTTCTAACAACCCTCAGTAACACAGAAGCAACAAAAAAGATTTTTGTGACAGGGGTCACTCTGTTTCTGGCTGAGTTCCCTTAAGGGGCGAGAAGTCCTTTGATTACTGCAGCCTTACAAGTTTTATATTATGTATTATTCCATGTTGTAACACAGCAGTGCATGCATACTCATGCACAATGAATTTATGAATAAAAACTATAATCCTTGATTGGCCTTATTATTCTAACTTATAAATATTTAAAGATATTGTTTCCTAAAATAGTACAAGAATAGCACGTTATTTGCCATGCAGAGACTATAGTAGGATAATGTTAAAGATGAGAATCCTGTATTTCAAATTTACATTTGTATTCTGTTAAATGGTACAAAAGTGAGAAGTGACTGTCACAGGAACGGTTATAATGCTAAAAAGAGTTTGAGAGCTGCTTATGTGAAAAGAAGAGCCACTGACAACATGACAAAAAGCCCAATTTCTTGATGAGATTAAGACTCATGGTGTATTCTTGTCCTCTGCCTCTTCCCAAAGTTTTCTCACTTGTTTTCCCACCAATTCAATAAACTAAACCACAGCTGTTATAGGAGGCTTTTATTTTGAACAAAACCAGTGAAAATACAATTTACACTGATAGCCAAAGCTAAAGCAAGTCACGTTTTTTGTTGTTTTTATTTGCTAGCTGTTGTAGGTGGGACCCACTCTTGTATCTTCTTGCGAGCAGTAGAGTAAGGTACATACTGTCCAGGAGTGCCACTCAGATTGAATTTATGGTTCTCCCAGATAAACTTACGAGCGACTGGTGGATGAGTAGTTGGAGGGTCATCTGTCATTGAGTGAAGCCAGCGATGCCTTAAAAGGAAAAAAAGAGACATTGTTATTAAGGAACATTACATGATCTATAACAAGCCTTCCTCCCGATTCCCAAGGGTTCTCCCCTGAAAAGACACTAAGTATTTGTTTTTGAGAGGTGGGGAGAAAATAATTTTAATCCAGTATGACTTTGAATGAGGCTACAGGATACTGATTTAAAGTAATTACACAAACAGAACTGGTAAATAACAGTTCTGCTTTCAAGGAACTGAAAGCACACCTGAGTTTGACCTTCCTGTTCCTTGGTATGTATAGTATCTGGGCAAAGAGTATTTCATTGCTACATGTTTGTATGGCCTTCACCAGGCAGCCAGGCCAAGGCAGGCACTACAAATAACAGAACTTCAAGGTTTTGTTTTGTTGTCTGGGGGACATTGTTGGGTTTGGGGGCTTGGTTTTGTTTTTAATTACCAGAAAACTACACTGCACCAATTTCAATACCATCTCCAGAGCATTCATGAGGCTGTCACTTGCCATATAGGTAAATGATGTTCAGGAAAAACAATCATGTAAATGTTTACTGACTGCACAATAAAATGATTAATACCAATTATTACCCATCAGTAGTGGGGTAATTACCAAGTGATTATAGTGATTATCCTTTACCTATGAACTAAATGTCAATTCTCCCCTGTGCAAATAACATTAACGATCAAGCAAAGTATTTTCCATACCAATTTACTGAAACACTACAGCAGGGATGAAGTGAGTTGATTTAATCCCTTTTAAAAAACTTTCAAACCTGAATAGCATTTTAATTACCTGCCAGTGTACATGTATTTCATACCTGGATGCACAATTATGACAGCAGTGAGGTTATGACTTTTTTTGCAAGCTTATGTATTTTTTTACTGAGGTAGAATTAAAGAGGCTTCTGCTAATCAGCTTTTGCTAAAAAAAAATAACCTAAAAATAAGTCTTCTATTCCACTTGTTATTAGAAAGACTAAAAGTTGCATCTTCAGCCTTCAGCAACAAATTCAGCACACGATTGATACAGCAAAACAAAACCACAATAGCAGTGAGAAATAGTCTGACAAGTATATTCTCAATCTGAAGAGCTCTACAGAAGGTTGATTATTTTTTTCAGTCAAATAACTTCCAGACGTTTATTTCAGAAAAAGAAAAGACTTCACAACTTTGGATATAACTTTAGTATAAAAACCTCATTAAAAATAACCCAAAACAATGTTTCAGCCATATGTTCATTTTTTATCAGGAAAAAAAACAAACAAAAAACCCCAAATGAAAGACACACGTTGTAGGACTAAGGACTGCCAGGAAAGTAGCTTGAATACCAATGCAAATGGAACGATTAAGTCCTTTGAAGGTAAGAAGAAAAAGCTCGTTTAGAGATCAAGAATGGCCTCCTATGGGAAAAACCATCCACTTCAGAGTTTGAAAGTTATACGTACGTATAGTTATACATAAAGTTATACGTATTCAGATGAAGCGACCTAATGCAATATGAACGGGAGAGGGATCCTTCTCTTTCCCTCACTCTCCTTTGTAAAGCTGGTAAAATTTGAAGTATAAATTTCCCACTGCTTCTATTAACAAAGAAGATTTTGGGTAATGACTTTTGTCTGGAAGAAAGTGGCCCCACAGCAGTACTAATCATTTTGTGGCTGAGGATACAAGATCAGGCCTTGGTTGATTTTCGACCTAGTATTACCAGGTTATTATTTCAGAAAATGCCCTGGCCTCGTTATACATGAACTTCCTCTCCCAATTCACACCAGTTAGACCAATTCTATGTACAGCTCGTGGGAGCTGTACGCTGCCTGGGATACTACGCATCCTAAGATGGCTAGTAATAAAGTTGGCAAAACCACTGTAAAACAGCTGGCTTGACAGAGGTGGGATCCCATGCTCATACCCAAGGAGCTGTCTCTCCATTGCTAACACAAAGAAAGACAGTTTGTGCCATGGGAGGAAGGGGGAAACAACAGTCCACGTGTCCATATATGCATTCTGCCAATACTCACGTATTGCATTTCAAAATGCTTTGTAGTGTCACTGCAGAGCAGCCTCACTTTGTCAAACCCGCTTCCCATAACATAGGGAGGGAACTCAAGCACACACACCTTCACCTAGTGATGCTTCTGGTAATAACAGGTAGGGATCTTGGAAACAAAACCCTATTTATGCACCTATCACCATGCCTCACCATCCTCCCGCTCCCCTGAGAGTCATTCACGCCAAGAGGACAAACAAAAACTGTTTTTCTCAGACAGAAATGTAGTTACAAAGGCCCTGAAAGACAGGTTGGAGCAGGTGGAGAAAAAGAACCCTACTAAAGCTCAGTCAAAATCAAATAAATTTCAAAGCTTGCATGATACCTGGCACCTCTTTGGTTACAAGCCCACTGACATTGTACACTCCTTGTAAGAAAAATTATCACAATATTAACTTACTCATTTAACTTGGACAACAGAAAACAGAGTAGTTTCATTCTGTCATTTAAACTATTGTTCTGCAGCTCTCCTATGACCAAATCTGGGAAGTTCTTTAAAACAGAGTATTTTGAAGTAATTACTATATTTGCTCTCAGGATTGTCTCAGGTTCTATAACATCAATATGGAATCGGGCTCAAACTTAAATACAGCAAAACCAATTCTTAAAACCTATTTTTACCCTGGAAAGTAGAAATACAATTTCTCAGGTATGAGACATGTTGGTACAGTTACAGGTACCAAAATAGCTGAAGAGATTTCAAAAGTTTGTTTCTGTAAAAACACACTTTTATTGAAGAGTTTCAGGGCTTAAGCCTAGTCACAACTAATTTCCCTTAGAAGCCCAACACAGGACTTATAAAAACATTTTGATTTGCAAAGGGTCTGTTCTCTCAAACAAAAGCTCCCACTCGCCACTTAAGCAAAATATGTAAAAATGGAAAACTTTATTTTGGGAAGAGTTTTGCCTTGACAGTTTCCCTCAGAGAGTCCTTTGAAGCCCTGATGGCTCATAGACTCCACTCCCAGATGCTCAAGAAAAGCTTTTCATGCACTATATTGAACAGCATGAATAAAGAGATTTGACGTCTTGCAGATGGTCAGATTTCTATACAAACTCTGCCTATAAATGCATGGAAAAGCAGGATTCAAAAGCAATTAATGACTTAAAGCCTACAAAGAAGTAGACAAGTTTACACAGAGCAAAGAAAATAAGGAGGACAGCAGAAGCTTAAGCAGCTTCCTGAATCACAGAGCAGAGTCACGACCAAGCAGACTGAGGATAGCAAAGCCTCCCTACTTTTTCTTGGGTAAACAGATGAAAGACACCTCAAAAGATCTTCAAATGCTCTCAAGACTACTAAGAATTTTCTTCCAAGCCTTAGACAAATATTTAAAAGCAAATAGATTTCAAACTGAAGCTACAAGGGACAGAAGCCAATTATATGATGTACAAGCTGTCAAACAAGAATTGATGCTACGCAAACTCTGTAGCTACTACCATATGGGCATCTGCAAGGTTCAGGCACCATCTATGTAAGTTCAGGATGTTTGCCAACTTGTTAGCATCCACTTTTTTTTTTTTTTTCCAACAAGCTACCCATGCCACAGTAAGACAAAAGAGAAGTGAAGACGTGCGTTACGGTCAAAGGGCAGAGAAGAACAGGAAGAGAAGGAAAAATGGACAAGAAATGTGTGTGTTGTTTACACATGGCAGGTAACTTGCACTTTTAATCTACTTATAAAACCCACAAATTTATTGTGAAGATACTGGAAGGATGGAAATTTCACACACACACCCCCTTCCTTTTCTGTTATTGTTAGCATCCATTTCCTGGAGGCAGATTTAAAAAGCAGCAGTTTTACAGGAGAACAGCACATTTCTTTACATTTTTTAGTATGTTGGCACTTTAAGTCTGAGATGCTACACTCCTCCCTCCTTCAGATGTCAGATCAACGAACAAAGAGGATACAGATTATTAGACTGAAGTTAAATTTGAAATATTTCATTGTATGAAGTTAGCACTCTTGAAGCCTCTTCCAAGGATGTCAGATTTGCACCACAGGGAGGTCAAAATCAAAGTACAGGACAGACATTAAACACACACAGGACAGTGCTGGCAAAACAAAGAGTCCCTGCAAATGGAGAAAACTATTATCAAATTACAGTTCCTTTTTCCCCACAAGACATAACATATTGAAAGAGAAAATGACTTTTAACTAGTTTGTATACATAAACACCAGTTGTCAATTTGTTTTTGTAAATTATTTGGCCAAAACACAAACCAAATTACATTAAACCAGACAAATGGCAAACACTGTGTGGATAGCCACAAAAGGCTTTGAATGCGATGCAAGAGAAGCACATCTAGCATCTAGGGTATCAGGCCTTGACTCGCATGGACTTTCTATACTCTCAAAAGGAAATCTTACCCCATAGTATAACCCTGCTGGAAGCGGAAAATTGGGTTCCAAGTTGCCCCCTGCTCAGTGGGCTCAAGCTAAACCTTCCAAAAATCCTCCAAATGCAAACTTTTGCTCTTCAACATTTCAATTACAAGAGCATCCTGAGTAGCAAATAGAAACCTATGGCAGAAATAAGCGGATACGTAGGGAGTTTTTGCGTGAGATGTTAAACATAACCTGAAGATCAAGGCTGATATAGAACACGTAGGGGGGGGAAATGCTACTCTCTCTCCTCTGAACCCAAACGGGTTAAGGAGAGTAAGATACTCAATTACTTACTCCCTTGACCTGATTTCAGTGGAAATAAAGTTTTCTTCCCTGAAACCTTTCAAAAGCTTTTCTACAGACCCAAAAGTAGGTTCAGTAAGGCCAAGTTCCAGGTCCTTTGTGTCGGTCACAACAACCCCAAGCAACACTACAGGCTTGGGGAAGAGTGGTTGGAAAGCTACCCAGCAGAAGAGGACCCGGGGGTACTGGTGGACAGCCACCTTTACGTGAGCCAGCAGTGTGCCCAGGTGGTCAAGAAGGCCAACAGCATCCTGACACATCCTGATACAATCAGGAATAGTGTGGCCAGCAGGAGTAAGGAAGTGATAGTACCTCTGTACTCGGCACCGGTGAGGCCTCACCTTGAGTACCGTGTTCAGTTCTGGGCCCTTCACTACAAGAAGGACATTGAAGTGCTGGAGCGTGTCCAGAGGAGAGCCACCAAGCTGGTGAGGGGTCTGGAGAACAAGTCCTATGAGGAGGGGGTGAGGAAACTGGGCATGTTTAGTCTGAAGAAGAGGAGGCTGAGGGGAGACCTCATCGCCCTCTACAGCTACCTGAAGTTGTAGAGAACTGGGTGTTGGCCTCTTCTCCCAAGTGAATAATGACAGGACCAGAAGAAATGGTCCGAAGTTGCAGTAGGGGAGGTTCAGATTAGGTATCAGGAATAATTACTTTACTGAAAGAACGGTCAGGCACTGGAACAGCCTGCCCAGGGAGGTGGTGGTGTCACAATCCCTGGAAGTATTTAAGAAATGTCTAGATGTGGCACTTCAGGGCATGCTCCAGTGGCTGGAATGTAAGGGTTTTTTTATATGTCTATTATTGGACTTGATGATCTTAGAGATTCTTTCTAACTGTCATGATTCTGTATAAAACATTAAACCTGAAAGTCATTTATCTGTATCATCTTCCTGCTTGGTTTTTGATTATTTTTGAACAAGCAGAAAAATGTTTTGCCCATAATGAGTGTATCTGCACGTAAATTGTGATGAAATGTGAATGTGCAGCTTATAGCAGTTGTCTAAAATAGTTTGTCAGCTGGGGCTCCCAGAGGTGATTTGCTAACTGTAGTATTTTCAGGTTGAGAGATAAACGAATGAGGAACAAAAGATGATCCTGGGCCTTTTAACATAACAGTAAAATGGAAATGAGCTCAACAACCCAATGATTACCGCAATTCTGTAATGCGGACCTCTATGAAAGCACTAAATAGAGTGCACACAGACATTGATACAAATGGATTTAACTTCTGTCATTACTATGTTCACAGAGCACGCCTCATCAGTGTGTTCAAAAATGAAAACACTGAGCCCCTGCAAACAACTTGTTCTGAACGGCGGGAGATGAACTGAGTGTTTTGGCTTTCGTAACTGTCTTAACAACGTAGAAGATGTCTTTGTGGGAGAAAAATAAAAAAGTGCCAAATATCTTGTACAGTATTACAAGAAGATTGATACTAATCATTCCCAATGCAAGTACTGAGGGAATTTTTTTTTTAAAAATATCTAATTAACTTGTCTCCAAAGTAGATATCAATGTCTTAAGTTTGAAAATAAGAAAAGAAAACACAGAGTTAAATAAGAGGTTAAATAACACAGGCAAATCAGAATAAACCACAAACCTACATATTCTGGTATGGCAACATTTTAAAAAAGCAACAGTCTCAATTCCCTGTACAGCAGACATGTCAAAACAACTCTCTTGACTTCCTTCAGACTGTGATTTCAATACATCTGTTGTCAAAAGACATTACACCAGTTATTTCAGAATACTGAAAATATTCAGTAGTTCCTAAAAATGGTACCACAATATGCTATTACATATGAGATGGCTTTTCTTGCTGCCTTTTCCTTTTCTCCAGTATCTGATAGAAGGTAAAGAGTAAATAAATGATTTTGCAATTTATTTTTTTCCAGTCATTTTCAGAACCTTTCAGAATACCAAAATGCTTTTTCCCTATTAATCACACATGAAAGGCAAGATCAACCTCATGGTATTTCAAAAATCATTCATGCTCCACAATCCTGAAGGCACACAACCGTATGCATCTTAGTGTATGCACTAAGATGCACAGTGTATTTAACAATCAAAACCAGGGAGAAAAACAGCCTCTAATATGACTTATACTGAAGAAGAAAAAATAATAAAGGAAGAAAGTGTTTTTCCTGCACATCTGCTGGTGTTTGCCATAATTTCCAAGAAGGCAGTGTGACTATACATACACAAGGATTTTTACAAATACCACAAAACCACTACAAACCAGTTAGCATTACTATTTTTAAAAAGTGGAAAATTTGAAATCTCTATGTTAGCTCTAGTCTTAAACCTTGATTTTGTTAAAAGTATCATCTTTGGTCATGACAGTTGCAAAATATTTTCTGAAAGTAACACCAGCATGAACAAACACAGTAAAACCTGCTTCTACCTGCAGAGGGTATAACACCACAGCCAGAAAATGCTCTACTGAGCTGAATTAACTAGAACCCAACGTCAAAAATCAGTTTAGAGGAATTATTCAGATCACAACTCAGCTGTTACAAAGGTACTTTATATACTTCCTAGGTGACCCAAGGATGACAAACTTGTCTCAATGTTACAACTGCTGAAGGGAAGGCTACTGCTTTAAACTTTTATTTTATTTTATTTTATTTTTCCACAACTGACAGGTCAGATGCAGAACCAAATGAATCTCTGTGTGAAATTATTTGCGGTAACAAAATCTAATTTATTTCCAACAAGCGTCTGGCTCCAAAAAACAGAATAGTTTCCTGCATAGCTTCACAACCCCAGTGTTACACTGACAGCAACTTGTACAATATATTAACCAACTCAATCTAGAAGTCTGTGCCATGTTAAAATTGAAGACTGTATATCATCAGGTAAAAAAAATAAATACAGAGTCTTAAAAGACAGCAATTATTCCCAGTCAAACTTCTTCTATTTTTAAAGACGTACCCAAACAATACATAATTACAGGTCATTGATATATTAGAGTCACAGAGCCAGGACTCCTACATAAGAATAAGTATCTAAGGTTGCCATGGCACATACAAATTTATCAGCAATTAAAAAAAAAGACAAACAAAAACCCCCATCCTGAACAGTACTACACAACTGTTTCCTGACAAAAATAACTTAGAACACACGACTGTTTATCCTTTCATGCCCCATTGGCACTGACCAGTCTTGAAAATAACGAAACATCTACAGTTTCTTCTAGGGCAATTTTTTCCACATCGACAGGGAAACAAGTTTTTCTACCTCACTAATTTGTATAACCTACATAAGCTATTTAATCCTAGAAACATGACTTCAATATTCAGGAAGAAACCCTTTATCACAGTTTGTGAGGTCACAATAAACAACACATAAGCAAGAGCAAAGGAAAGAAAGCAACACAACAAAACCTGTGCCTCAAAATAACAAAAATCTTTGCACAGCCTAATAGCAAAATTTTAAAGACTGGAACCAAACAACAGTTATTATACAGATAACAAGCAATAGCCCTGCACTGGCAGGAATATGCTAGTTTTGGAGATGCTAAGGTCACATAGCATTTAAGATGAGTCATTTAGGAAGACAAAAAAAAGTATTAACAGCTGTGTGGGCAGAGACCTTCTGAAACTCAAGGTTGTACCAAATTATTACTGAAATTCATGAACAGAAAATAAAAAACATAAGAAAAATTATAGTCAAGTAGCAGTCAAAATATGGAGCATCCTGGCTGGCCCTTTGATGTTCATCATTTTGTGGATTATCAATGCATATCAACTGAAACAATTATGCTGCTAATGGCTGTGGATTAAGGAATGTTGTTCCACCACTGCCTTACGTTCTTTAGGCTTTAGTCTAGAATGGATAATAAAATACTTTTTCTACCTCTTGCTCAATGCCGTTGTAGGCCTTGCTAAAACATTAAGATGGAATCACAACTATTAAGGAAGACTGGCTCAATCTGGCTGGCAAAAGGCTTTTCTTATTCCAAGAAACAGTGAGTACGACCGTCAGGATGGTGAACAATATAATGTTATGAATGCAGTTCTAATTTAGAAGTAACAAGTCTGAAATCTTCTGCTCATATATACGATAGCTGCATCCAAGAAAATTTAATTGCCATAAAATTGTTGTGTTTGCTTTTTTTCTAGTCTTCTGCCTTGTAATACAAGAAAATATACAGGCAATAATACAATTGATATTATTACACTAAATGCTTTACCATTCAGGAGGCACCATGCTTCCATCAACTTCCCAAAACGTATTTTTGCCATTCATTTCTTCAGTATAGATTACCCATCTGTGTCGACCTTAAATAAACAAACATAAATAGTGTATTAGCTCAGAAAAAAAAAATTATTTTCATATAAAGTAGAGAATTCATAAAAACACATGGAAAAGTAATTTGAATAAAAGTATCTGCCATTATGGGCACCTATTTCAAAGTCAGTACAGTCTTCATTTTTCTAATATTTTTATATGGCTAAATCTAACACTCTCACGAGGAAGCAAGTATTAGCTATCGTATAAATAACGGGAAATAGGAACTTAAAAAATTTTCAGGCAGAAAAAAAGCTTTGGGGATTTCTTCTCTGATTAGGAGTTGCCTTTTCCAAAAGGACATTGCCATTAGTAACCTATGGTTAAACTAAGTTTCAGCCACACAAAAATACCACACAATGTTTATCAGCAACTGCTTTGCCCACGTACCCTACAAGCTAACCTACAATAAGCAGAGCTTGACCTAATCAGTGTGTCAGTTGCTTACGTGTCACCTTCATCATTTGATGTGCTACCTTTTAAAGTACACTATAAATATTACTTTAAGTAATGGAATTTTAAGTAACAGGAATTTTAAGCTAACCAGTCCTTCTTTGCCCTGAAGTGGTCATGTAAGTAAGTACACCTGTGAGGCAGTTTCAAAGACAGTTCTCTTTCTTCTTGCACCTCTTAAGCTACCAGCTTTTAGGTCAAGGACCAAACTCAGCTCTCAATCCCACTATCATATAGGCATACCTATATGGAAAGCACATGACTGGCTTAGATTTATCTCATATTTATTATGTCAGATTGAATATATTAGCAAATAAGCTGAGGGAAGCGGTAGAAAGACAGAAGATGCTAAAACATTTCTATGAACCACCCCCAAGACTCACACAAATCAAGTGCAAGGAAGTTGGGCAGACAAGTGCTAATCCACCAGCAGAAACTACGCAATCCATATGAAGGTGAACAGTCAGCCAGGAGGTGTTCGCATTAGCACACATACCAAAGAAGTTTCTTTTGTCTTCATAGTACTTGTTTCCATATTTGTCAGTTCCTACCAGTGTACCAGTCTTCAAATCATTGACCCTGTGAATTCCCAAAACAACAGTTTCAATTTACATCATCTCAGAATGAAGTTGCGATAGAGGTTTCTTAGAGGTTGGGAAAAATCTGCAGTGAAAACTCTTAAACACATATATGTAAAGCTATTAAAAAAAACCCCAACTCCCCCAAAAACCAACACCAAAACATTCAAGCTTAAGGATTGCAAAACACAATCACCAATCCCTGCAACTCATGTCAGTATGCCCCACTGAGTCTATTATTTATTTTAAAGCTCTTTATAGTGGAAGATAAAACAACGGTAATATAGCACAATTTAACACCTGCAAATCCTTAAATATCATGGGAGTCCCAGAGAAATGTTAATTCAGTTAACTGAATGTGTCACCATCCTTTTCAACTATTTGTTACTACCATTTCAGCTTGAATTGCTGTGGAAAGTGGTCAGCACTGAAGAAGCTTAAAAGATCTCACACATCTGTGTAGGCATGAACATTCAGGAGAGGAATAGTAACATCTGCAAGGTGTATACCAGTTTCAACTCTTTATACAAAACATTTTAACATTACAGTACATATCAACAATTCAACTGAACCTATGATTTACATTTAGTTGATAAAACCTTAAATTTACTGAAGCACTCTTCTCCCCTTAGATCTGCATGTTACTTTCCTTTTTACTGACATTTATCCCAGGCAGAATTACATGAGGAAAAGTTTACTCTCAAAGGTTTTAGTTGTCTATAGTATTATATGTGCTCTCAACTCAGTCCCAAGTGACAGAAGAGATGAGTACGTGTATGTTTCCTTAGTTGCGAACTGACAGTTAAAAGTTGTTTTTTTTTTTCTCCCAGGGTCCACAAAAATGATAATTGCTCCACCAAGTACTCATTTTAAACCTCTGTGGTCCCAAGCAGAAAGATTATCTGATGCAGTTCTCTGCTGAAGAAACGCTCAAAGATTCTTGGGTCAGCTATTCAGGCCCAAGCTCCCAGCTTCAGAAATGGAAGAGCCATTTTCCTGCCGCTCTCTCTTCCTTCATTACTTTTCTCAGAAGGGTTCTTATGGCCTTGTCCTGACTTCATGTCCTAAGTACTGATATCAAACGCTAAGATGTATTTACAACTTCCATTTCTAGCTGATTTCACTGAGTCTTGAGTAAGGAGGCTGTTTCCAGATATATAGATTCTTAATAATTTGTCTTCCACAGCATAAAACCTGCTTCCTTAGTGGGGAGCACATAGAAAAAAGCAGGAAAATTCTGAATAAAACCCTTACGGAGAAAGATGCTCCTGACTTGGAGAAAACATTTTTCCACGTTACCAGTAGATACTTCTTAAAAACATCAATTGTTGCAAGAAAGATACATCTTGAATACCCTTCCTGTAAGTGGTTAAGTCTATTCCTTGAGCTGGGACACAATTCAAGGGCTGTAGAAGCAGACTGGGGGCAGCAGCTGTTTTTTGCTTCTACAGTTACAAGGATCAGGTGCAATTCCCCACCTAGCACACCTCTCTTCTAACTTTGCTCCTCCGAAAGAAAAAGGAGAGCACTGCCTCCAATCTTACTCCCTTTTTCTGCATAGCAGAAAGGTGTCTACACAATCTGAGCCCGTGATCTTTGATTTGAAAAAGGTCCCTGACACGACATTCATTAAAACATGCTTAGAAAGAGGCACTCAGGTGAAACTTAAAATCTTCCACACTTTCATTTCTCCAGAACTGCCAGTGTTTCCAGAAGGGAAACAAAGCAGAGAAAGCAACTTGGAGGGGGGATGAGAAGAAATAATAATAGTAAAATACTAGGCAAGGAAATCATATCCAGTCTTAATTTACACTGCTTAAAAGCTTGAAATTTCCCTCTGCAAAGTGTTACAAGAGAAAGGTCTATCTGAGCTGCTTTCTACAGTTGAGACAGGAAAGCCAGAAGTTGCCTATCAACACAGCCAGGAAGAATATAAAGACAAAGTCAAATCAAAGACCTCTCAAAAGTCAAGCTGGCTTCAGAAAAGCATTTGATATTGTCACAAAACAAATGAGAAAATAATTTAAAATGGATAATAACTGTAAAGGGAGCAATGCATTGACAGGCAGGAAGAAGACAATGTGCTCAGCTGAAAGAAGAGCCGATTAGAGGTTACTAGTGAAGTTCCATGAAAAATATTGTCATTAGCCTTATTTAACACTTTACAGGGTTCCTGACCAAAATAAAAACAAAGCAGAAAACCCACCCCAGAAAAGCACAGGGGGCTGACAGATTACAACATTACCATACAGAGAAAGGTCACAGCAATGAAGTTCTGTATTGTCCTCCGGGCCAGAGTGATACCACCAGAATGAAATTCAGTGGAATAAAAGTCATAGCACAAGGTGATGCACCTGGAAACTAATAAGATCTGAAGCACTGTGTGCATAATCGCAAGGAAAACATCTGGATGTCACAAGGCAATAAGGAGCTGTCAATTAAGTGACATGTGGGAGAAAAAGACAAGCCAATCCTAGGATGTCCCAGGTGAACTGAGCTGTCCTCAGTGAACAAAGCAAGTACTAAAGCCACTGTATGAAAATACTGATGAAGCCTGAGCAGCAGCTGTGTAAAATGTTATGTTTAACTGTTAAAAACAGCTCAATATAAACCACAAGCAGTAACAGAAAGAGGGCCATTGTGACGACTGGAAAAAAGTCTTCAAGAAGGCTCAGAAAGCTTGGCTTGTTTATTCCAGTGTAGGAGAGTCCTTGATATATAGCAGGGAACTCTACCTTTGTGAATCCTCCCTATTGCATGCTCCTTCCCTCCATTAATTTTCAAAAGGCTTTTTGGCTACGTGGTCAAGCCTAAAACGTTCACTGTATTCCAAAGAAACACTCCATCACTTTTCCCAAGACCAGCTACAAAGATAACCCAAGTTACTGACACTGCCTGGTTTGGGTCCTGTACCATTCAGAATTCCACCCTATGTTTCATCAAGGATCCGAATGAACAACAAAATAAAAGAGCACCTTAGGAAATCTGCTGCTTCTCCTATTTGGGAGGAGCTTCAAACACTGTGTCACAATTCAAAACAGTCTTCACAAGGTAGAGAGGAGACACGAGGGAGGGGGGGAGAAAGTTTAAGGTGGACGAGCGCAAGGTTCTGTGCTTGGGGAACCAAGTACACAGGCATCACTGGGAATGAACACGACGATCTTCAAGGTCCTTTCCAACTCTAACCATTCTATGAATAAAGGCTCTGGCTAATTCTGCCAAAAATGCCACAGGGGCTAGAGGGCACCCAGAGCCGAGCACAAGTCAACAGTAATAAACCACTGCCAGAGAGAGGCGGACACATGCTTGGAAGTGCTGAAGAATTACAGCCGGGCCGGCAGAGGAATTAATTCTCAGCTTTCCAGCGCAGGATGCCAGCTGAAGGACGGCTTTCAGACCCGCACACTGGGCACTCCAAGCAAGCCGCCGCCAACCTGAGGTGGCCCACGGCCAACAGCCCCCCGGCCGGCAGAGGCCCCAGGAGGGGCGAGTGGAGCGGAGGCGAGTGTCACCGCGGCGGCCACGACCTGCGACACAACCGGGCCAAGAGGACAGGCCGAGGGCGGTCGCCGGGAGCCGCCCCAGCGCACGGCGGGCTGCACCCATGGCCTCCTCCCGAGGCCCGGCCCGGCCCCGCAC